>JAEOAD010000017.1:13452500-13655000 GCA_036365145.1 Orientallactaga sibirica
TGCTATGCTGTTTTGATTGTTATGAATCTATGATCAATTTTTTTTTATTCAGGAAGTTTGAGAGTACTAGGTTTCATTCCTTTTAAAAATTGCATTGGTTAAAATTTATGTTTTAATATACATACATAAGTAATTTAAGAAAATAATAGACAATCACTTTATAAACAAATGAAAATAAAATGGCTATATTTGTACAGGAAAATAAAGCTCATAAAAGTAAGTTAGTAAAAAACAGAACATATTACCATATTTACATCTTTGATTTTCCTCAGTCCATCTCCCCCTATATTTCAAAATGAATGAATTAGTCATAGGTTTTTGTTGTTGTTGTAATTTGTTTTTTCCTCTGGTCTTATATGTTACTCCATTATGAATGGTTCCCTGTTAATCTAGCCAAAACAGTTTTATCCCCCTGACCCTCTTTTTCCTAAAACCTGTGTTATAGGACTTTCAAAGTGTTAAATATTTTAAAGTTATCTTATATAATTTAATTTTTTTAGAAAACAAACATGTCTAAAATTATATATATACCTAATAAAATGATTTGTTATAGTTGGGGAAATGCCTCTACAGTTAAAGTGCTTTGTTACAAATTTGGATATAATTTATGATTAAATGAATAATTTTCTTACCAATAAAATATTTTATAGAAAAAGGTGTATCATTTTTGAAATATATAAGAGCAATGTATGCATTTATCTTTTACCTGTTTTCCACCAAAATATGCATATTTTATCATAATACCCCAAAATGGTAGAATACTAAAATTATTTAATAATTACTATTTATCTTTAAAAAAATCAATGATTACCTTTAGTTACTATGACAAGATCTTTCTGCCTCTAGTACTTAAAATTAAGACAATGAAAAGATAAGATACAAAAAAGATATCCTATCTAATTTTCTTCAACTATGTTATATTTCTAAAAGAGAATATGAAACACTGGATGTTTTAAACTAAAAGAAATTTATTTCTTAAAGTTCTGGAGTCTTTGAAACCACATATCAATTTACTAGCATCTGATAAAAGCCTTCATCCTGTGTAAGTACATGGCAGAGGGCATTTCTTGATAAGAGCAAGGGACAGTAAGGAGTCAAGAGGACACCATATGCAAGAGAGTTATAATGAAGCCACTGTCCAAAGAAGTCACCAATTCCAATTATAGTGCCATCTATCATCTATCATTTATCTATTTAGCATATATATATATATATATATATATATCTTATCATCTATCATCTGCTTATTATCATCTATTTAACTCCATAAACTGTACTTTGGAAAACCATCCCAGGTTTTTGATTTATCTAATTGATTTATCAAATTGCCTCACAATATGATATACAAAAGAATAATTTTTGAACAATCATCTGTATATTTTCAAGTATTAGATAACAAGATGCAATAGTATTCACTCCTAGACAATTTACAATAACCATAATTTGAGTTAAAATTATTTCATCATTGTAAGCTATAGAGAACTCACTGTTACTTTTTGCTTCATAATATATACTTGTCAGAATACTGTAAGATTACAAATGAAAAATTATAGTTAATATTATATTTCATACTTGTGTGATATCAATGAATATATTTATCTTAATATTTCTCACTTGGCTGATTGTTTTATTTGAAACCATAAAACAATGTTCAAATCAATGTATATGTTTCAGTAACAAAACCATAAATCACATGTAACTCAATATATTAAAAATTCTAATAATTTAAAACTGGAGTTAAGATATATTAAAGAATTTGTAGAAATTTCTCAGGGGAATCATGAAATGTTGAGGATAGGTCTTCTAATAATATTAGCTATAGTGCCTCCTATGCAGTTTCTTTTCACCAAACTAAATATATATTTAAAAATAAGGTTCAATAAGACATATTAAATAGTCCAGTAATTAAGCTCTTTTAATGCTTAAAATCATAAGAATTGGTCTTTAGTAAATAATGATGAGGTCTTTCCTTTTAAATGATGGTGACTATTCTTATTTATAAATATTGATGAAAAATGACATTGTCTAAATTTATATAAACTCATACCCATGTGCATTCACACACACACAGACACACAGACACACACACACACACACACACACACACATACACACACTTTTACTATAAAAGCACTGATATAAAGTCATTGGCTGCAAAAGCTCAGGAGGAAGCATGTCTTTTGTTTATTAGCATCATTTGTGAATTTCCAGATGGAGAGGCAAAAATTGAATGACACAGGGTATTTGATTTGCTTGCCATTAACTCTAAGTGAATGTTTCCAAATGGCTTTGAGTCAATTATATTTTCCATGTAATGGCTTAATAATAAATGAAACGGTTTTTACTGTAGTACTTAACATTCATTAAGCAGCATTACTATATATATATATATATATATATATATATACACATTCCACATCTTGGTACATTCACTGAATAACTAGGTTCTTCCTCCTTCCGTATATCCCTCCTTCTGTCCATATCTCCAACCTTTCATCTCTCCCTTCCCCTTCTTTCCTTCTCTTTCTTCCTTACATTTGTCCTTTTTTGGTTACTATTTGGTTACCTTCCTACATTTATTCTATTGTCAAATGTTTCATGAGGCATATAATATTCCTTTTAAAAATCAGTTTATAATTGGTTAGAAATAAAAAAAGTGTTTTCCCACAGATGAAAAACTATGGAAAAATTATATAAAATGTAACCATGAGACTTCATCATTGAAATTATTAATGGACTTTATCCCACACACTAGAGCAGAGTCTGTTGATCAATGAGGATGAGGAACACTTGTGTACTATCTGTGCCTGGAGGAAACTCCATTGAGGAAAGCATTTATTTGGCTAAAATTCATCTTAATTTTCTTATTTACCTCTGCACAGTCTTTAATAGTACCCCAACCCTTTCAAAGGAAGTACCAAATAACTTGTCATTCATTAGGTATATTTGCAGCAGTGTTAGTGTGGATCTATTTTTAGTAATTTTTAAATCTGCGTCATTGAACTTTTGATGGATTCTAAATTACCTATTTCTAGAAAACACATTTTGTCTGTCAGTGTATACAATTCTAGTCATCTGTATGATGAAAATCACTCTCAAGTACTGCATGGATGGAATGTTGTTCCTAGAGTACTAAGAAGGCAGTCTCTCTGTAATGGCCTTGTAGGTGTTAGGCAATAAAACACTATAATCATGATTAATTGCAGCCAACTAGTAAAGAGCGCTACATTTTCAGCTCAGTCCAATGAACAAATTGAATGTTCTCTACTTTTTTATTAGTGTATCTATTAAAATAACTAACTATGCCTGTCTAAAAGCATTAAGTGCTCTCAAGGTTACAAAAAACAAATTTCAATGCCATTAATCGAAGATCTGTGTATTTCAAGATCTTTGTTTTGCTAAGTGAACTCTGCTACTTGTCTGTTGTATTAGTCATGGTATCAGGAGAATCAGATAAAAATACAATAAAACAAGTCTTGATTGGTCATTTATTTGGTTTTTAAACCAAAATGAAAAAAAAAAAAAAAAAGAACAATTCCTTTTGTCAAAAGAAGGCTCAGAATTGATGAATTTCAAGTATAAAAAAAAAAAAAGAGTATTTATCTTTCATCACTGGCCAGGTGCCATTTGGAACTTCTAGGATTATAGGGTTATGTACTCAGATGGTAATTTTAGATTTTTGCCATGCATGAGAAAAGAGGGTATCTCCAAGTAATGACTCTCATAATGAACATGAAAGTTGGGGCCACACTATAGAGTCTTCTTCAAAATGAGGAAAATAATGTTGGCAAGGTCAATAGTGGCATGTCTGTTGTGGGGGTAACAAACTACTCTTTTGATAGGATCTGAGGCCCACTCCATGATAAGGAATCCATGCCAGGCACTAAAAAATAGTAAAAAAACTGTGGATGAGAATAACATGGACCCTTGGCATGAATCTACTCCTATTGTGCTATTAAATTATGGTATGCTCCTTGTTAGGTCTGACAGGTCCCAATATGGAGTCACCAAGGACAGCAGGATGGCGACAGAGCATAAAGAAGTGGATTATCCACATTCCTCAAGAAACTGCAAAGCAATTATGCCCTCCTTGCCTGCAATGCCCCCAGGTCATGGTTTACTGCCCCCTTATTTTGTAAATCACTTGGTCACTGTTCTGGTGTCACATCCTAGCTATCTTATCTCCCCTAAAGGAACCTTTCATATTTAAGTAGTTCATTTCCTCACCTCCCTGCAACTGAAAGCCCTATAAAGCCCACTACGTGAGGAACTCTTGTGGACTGTGCTCCTCTCTTGTGAGCCAGCCCTGGCAGCTCATGAGCTTTCATCTTTTCCTCAGAGTGGTTTGCATGGTCATGGTCACTCCGAAACCTTACATCTGGTGCCTTGACTTGGATAGGAAGCTTCTGGTTTCCCTTTTGGGTGGCCAGACCTCCTTTCTCCTGACCAGACCCTGAGCTGCCATTTACCTGCCCTCTGATGGCTTCAGACCATTTCTGCCTGATACTGGCCTTCACATCCACCACAATTTGGCCTTGACCTTCTCTACATCTCCTCTCCTTCTTGGTAAGTGTCCATCTCAGGTTGGCCAGCTTTTGGGGTTCAGTCCCCCTCATCCAGGTTACATCCCTTGCCTGCTCCTGGGCCCCAACCACAGGTCTCAATAAAAATGCACTCTCGATACCTCAGGTCTCTCACTCTCTGGTCTGCAGTACCCTAAGGGGCACCTTTGGGTTCGGTTGCACCATCTCAGGATACTTCCCCCTTCCTCCTCCTGAGGTCTCATCTTCACTGCAAAGCCACTTTCACCATTAGGAGCACAGATGCCTCCTTGCCCACTGACACGCTAAAAAGGCCAACAGTTGCAACCTGTACGGACTCTGCCCATGTGGGAGGTGCAGGATCCATTCACCCTAATGGACAAGGGGTCATATTGGTATTCTGTGTAAACCCAGCTTAAGCCCTGGGTCCTTTCTCTCACCCTTGTTTTTCTCTTTCCTTGTCACCTTAAGAATTTAAAGCCTCTACAACTCTTGGACAATATCAAACCTTGTCGTCTGATCTTTCTCTGCAACTCTGCCTGAACACAATATAAGCTAGACAATGGGTCCAAATGGCCTAAATATGGTACTATCAATGTCCATATTCTCACTGATTTAGAAAACTTCTGCCAACATACAGGCAAATGGTCTGAAATTTTCACTCTGCATGCATAGCTTTTCTCTGCTCTATCATGCTCCCATTAACAAGGTTTGTTTTTTGTCTCCAGAGTTGTAAATAGAATAGAAATTTAAAATTAAAATGCATAGTTTCTGAATGAATGAATGAATGAATGAATGACTGTGTGAGGGGAAATGGTTGTCTGGAGTCTACATGAAAAGTGCACTTGAAATGAATGTGTGCATACGAATATGTATGTGGCTCACAGCCCTAAGGCTGTAGAATGATTTCTGTTCTGAACAGTGCCATTTCATTGTGGGTGATGTTCTCCACCAAGCCCACTGTACTAGATGGTGTAGCCAATTTTTACTGTTAGGTGTCCCCAGAAGGAACACTAAAAGTAATTAAGATCAAAAGCAAGAATTCTTTACTCTTAAAGAGTTGTAAAATGGCAAGATCAGAAAGCTGCCTTGTAGCCCTGAGGGAAGTCCAAAACTCTGCCTGGAATTTAGGGGGAAAAAAATGGCTCTTAGCTTTCCAGCGTAAGAGGTGAATGCCAAGTTTCTGTGAATAGATGGGGACTTCTTATAAGAAGTGTTTTAAGTTTACTTTCTCTCTCTCTATGCTTCAGGACTACTAACAGAAGTGCCGAATACTGAATTTATAAGAAAATTTCTAATAATATTAAAATCTGCTTTCATATTTTTTTAAAAAATGTATGTTTCAGGAAAGTTATAAGAAACAAAGTTCCAAAATCAATAAATGATAAAATCTGTTTATTTATTCTAGAACATATGTTTATTCTATAAATAGTATAAGTAAAGTGTGGTCTACTCTTTTGAAAAAAATAAACTTAAATGGTCATATTAAAAATCTTATGGAAGGACAATGAAAGTTTTTGCTGATAGTTATGAGATGAACTGACTAAAGAAGTTAAACTGCAGAAGAAAGTTTAAATGGTGGAAATGTTTGATGTAAAAGATTGTTACAGAGTGGTTACATAGATTGTAAAGTAAAAGTATGTAGATGAAGTTATGAGTAAAGTATGTGGAGGAAGGTATGAGTAGGCTTAAACAGAATTTTAAAGACAAAGTACTTAATCAGATTACAGACTTCTTGAGAAGTAAAATGACTTAGCCTAGGGCTTACATCAGACTAACAAAGCATGGCCCTGGCTGGTAGCAGGTTGCTATGGTATTCAGGTTGTAAACTTAACTTTAACTCATTGATGTTTACTTACATCATTACTGAGCAGGTTTATCAAAGTTCCACAGACAAAATTATAGAGTTGATTAAGGTTTGAGTAGTTCTAGATTGTTTCATGAAATTTTATGTATGTTTTGTGTATATTTTATGTATGATTTAGAGGAAATTAAAAATAATTCTTTTTGGCTTAACAGGTAAAGGTGCTAGTTTGCAAAGCCAGATGCACATAGTGGAGCATGCATTTGGAGATTGTTTGCAATCCGGCATGCCTATTCCCTCTCTTTCCTTGAGACTTGTCTTATTTTCCATTTAGATCATGGCAGTTTAGTCCAGTTCCTCTATTCTTTGGGTATATTAGATATAGCTGAATTAATCTCAGAAACTGACTTACAGATTGGATGGACATCTTATTTAACTTTTAAAAATGCTAAATCTTTCTCTCTCCATATATATATTTTTTCCAAGATCCACATAAGCCAGATGCACAAGGGGGTGCAGGGGTGTCTGCATCTGCAGTTTATTTGCAGAGGCTGGAGCCCCTGGAGCACCCATTCTCTCTCTTGTTCATATATATACATATATATATATATATATATATATATATATATATATAATCTTATATTAAGGTATCCTACTTTAAAATTTTTATTTTAAATTCTTTTAGCAGATCTTTTGTTCATAGTTTACTCTGTAGCCTCATATACCTTAAATATGTGAAATCTACTTTTTCTTAATATCAAACTTTTCCAGATATCAGAATATTATAATTTGGTTCAGACAAAATCCATGATGTTTGGCTATCAATAAGCATATATCAGCATGCCTTTGTAGTTTTAAGATGGTTCTTGTCCTGTTTATCCCATGTCTTAGGGAAATCCACTGTTATATAAACAATGTTAATATAGTTTGTCTAAGCTTCCTATAGCAGTCATAAATATTTCTTTAGTTAAGCCTTAAAATTGTTCAATGGTAAAAGGTACTTATTTAAAAAAAATTACTTTATGTTTGTCATTGTCTCTAATGTATGTTAAAATCGGACTTGCTTAACTCACCAATAACCAAGTTTTATTTTATTCTTAAGGTATGTATAAGCAGTCTCAGTTAAGGTTTCACTTAATTAATTGTGTCATTTCTGGTATCTTAAGTTCATTACTTATAAAAATATTGATACTTAAGACATTTCAATGTGAATGATGGAGAAAGACAAAGAAGAAAAAGAAAAAAATAGACATCAAAATAGAGAATGGAATATTTGAAAAAAGAAGGGGTTCAGTCAAATGGGGACTGGAAACAAAGGTAATGGGATGGCATTATGACCAAATTACAATATATTTATGTTTTAAAATATGCATTAACAAATTGAGAAACAAACTTGTTCATAAAATTTTACATAAATCATAAATTATGTCAATGAGGTCCATCTATATCCAATAAAATCTCTTTTACTGAAAAAAAAAAACACAATAATCTCAGGCTAGAGATTTGGCTTAGTGGTTAAGTTAATTGCCTATAAAGCCTAAGGACCTACACTGAATTCCTCGTACCTGTGTAAGCCTGCTGTACAAGGATGCACATGTAACTTGAGTTCCTGTGCAGTGGCTAAAGAACTTGGCATGCCCATTCTTTTTCTCTTACTCTCTCTCTAGCTCTCAAAAATAAATAAATAAAATATACAATTTAAGAAATGGCCTGTGCTTTTATGAAAACAAACTAAAATGTCTGGAGTACTAGTTCAGCATCCCAAAATATGATGCAATGTCCATAATATGGAACTCTGTAGTTGGGAAACACTCTGACAAAGATTTTAGTCATCTCAATCCGTACAATCATGCCTTCCTTTGTCTAACATAGTGTGATAGTCTGAATGTGAGATATATCCCATAGTCTTGTGTGTTTTGAATACTTGGTCCCAAGCTGGTGGCAATTTTGGAGGTGGAGCTTTTCAGGAGGAAGTGTGTTTCTGGGGGTGGGCTTTGTGGTGTTATAGCCATCTCCCTTGCCAGAGCTTAGCTGCCTCACTCTTGCTGCTTTCTGCCAGCTGCTGTGACAAAATATGACCGCTGTCTGTTCTGCCATCATTTCTCTCATGAAGCTTCCCCTCAAGACTGTAAACCAAAATAAACCATTTCCTCTAATCAGCTACTTCGTGTTGGGTGTTAATCCCAGTAAGGTGATACTAACCCTCTAGAGAGTAAAGCTACAGAATAGAGGTCATCTCACCCCACCACAGTAACATGAGCTTTTGTATTAATCTCTTAAGTACACACTGTGAATAAACATTCATCCTAATGCCCATTTTGTATTCTAATCTAAATTACCTAGCATGTGCATTAAATTTTCAGACTTTAAACATAAAAATTCAAGTAGAAAAGTTAACAGACAAAAATTAAATTTTAGGAAAATTCTTAGTTTCAGTAAAAGTGTGTAAAAACCTTAAAACAGTAAAAACAAACTTTAAAATTTATTTTTCTTGATTGAGAGGTTTCTTTTAGCATTGTTAAAGCTATAAATCACAATAAAATAGTTTCTAGTTAAAAAATCATCTCCTTCGTCTCTATAAAGCCTACATTCTAAAATATTTTCAACAAATATGCTTAATACAAATTCTAAGCCCTTGAAATTTGGGGGGTAAATAAAGTGAGCTCATATGCTGATCTCAGCCCACTTAAATTTCTTTTTCAGCTTCCAAGAAGCTTTTGAGATCTGAAAACATGAAATCATCAAACAAGAATTGAAAAAAAAATACATTATAGGAAAAGATTGTGACCTCTGCAAATGATTCTTTTTCCCTAGCTCCACTAAGGTGAAAGTCAATTATTCATATATTTTTTTCTGATACTGTAGTTTTATTATGCTTTTGATGAAGTTGACCAAATACATTATTAAATCTTAGTTTTGTAAGTTTTCAAAAACTATGAAAAAAATAATTTTTTTTTTTCAAACAGAAAGCATTACGTTGAAAATTTTGGCAGCAGCTTTAATAAATGTTTGATACTGTTTCCTACAGATGCCACTGAGATTATTCAGACTGGAAGAGATGTAGCACAGCAGTGAGCGTTAAACTCAGGTATGGAGAGAAAACAATAAAAATACAATCCATAAAACTGAGTGACAGATGACACATTTAGAAGTTCAGCTGCTGTTTTCTAAACACACATTATTATCTCACCATCTTTTATAGTGATGCATGCCAGAAAACTAACAGGACTTGACTGATTCATGCTTTATGAATGAGGTGTGTATCTGTGTGGAAATGTTCATGCACATGAGTGCGGGCACACACATGGTATAGCACTTTTGTGGAAGACAGAGAACAACTCAGATGTTGGTCTTCACCCTCCACCTTATTTGAGGTAGCTTCTGTTGTTTTACTTTATTTTATTTTTATTTATTTATTTGAGAGAGGGAAAGAGGGAGAGAGAGAGAAAGAGAGAGAGAGAGAGAGAGAGAGAAAGAAAGAAAAGAAAGAAAGAAGAAAGAAAGAGAGAGAGAGAGAAAAAATAGGCAGGCCAGGGATTCCAGCCACTGCAAACGAACTCTAGATGCATGTGCCACCTTGTGCATCTGGCTTACTTGGGTCCTGGGGAATGAAACTAAGGTCCTTTAGCTTTGCAGGAGCACCTTAACTACTAAGCCATCTCTCCAGTCCTGAGGTAGATTCTCTTATTCAGCAGTGTCCTCACCAGGGTAGCTGCTCAATAAGCTTTGGGGAATTTTCCTTGACCACTTCCATTTCCCCAAAAGTACTCAGCCAGATTTGTATGGGTTCCCAGGATCAGAACTGGGCCTCTCACATTTGCAAGGAAAGAACATAATGAAGTGGGAAAAAAATTATCAGCTGAGCTACTTCATCAGCATCATACTAGCATCTTAGTCCCTCTCAGTAAGCGGAAAATTGATTTCAGAGGTCTTATAGCTGGGTATGAAATAGCCAAGCTGATTGGATAAGAACAAGGAAAGAACTGTGGCTAAAACATTGTTAGAGCCACAAGTTGGGACATTATGCACAGAGACATTGCATCTTCCCCATAACTGGAGGCTGCCCTCACAATGCACCAACCACAGTCCCCACGGGGATGACCTGCATCCCCAACAAGGAAGGTCCCTTTGGAGAGGGGCAGAGATGAGGGAAAGAATGATACCAACATGTGCTGTTTACATACTGAGTATGTCCATAACTAATAATAAGAAAAAAAAATGTAGTGGTCTAAGTTCTAGGTAACCCCCAGGAATCACCCCTTGTTTTTCATTTTTAATACTGCTTTACTTCACACTGGCCAAGCATGTGAGTGAGCACTGGCCTTGGCACAAAAACAAACAGAATTTGAGTAATGACAGAAGTCTGTCTATTTTGGGAAACCTTGTAGGTGTTTCAGATCAACAGCTCATTGTGGAAGTTTGATTGGAAAGAGATGCTGGACATCATGAGGATGCATGATAAGAAAGGAGACATGTGGACACTTCTTGAGGAATCTGTATCTGTTACAAAGAGCTTTACAGTTTTGCCTCTTTCACTTTGCTTTCATTGTTGTTTTTTTTTTTTTTTACATTTTTATTTTTTTGTTTGCATGTAGAAAAGTTTTAGTTGGCACATAGAAATTTAGGTATCAATTTAGGTATCATTTATTCTAGCATTTTCAAGTGCAATTTGTTTTAATTTATGCTCATCCCTCTTCCTCTCTTCAATTCTCCACCCTACTTATGTCTCTGTCCCCAATATTCTTGGCTGTTCTGTTTACATATCACATGTGTCCTTTCACCTTTCCTTACCCCCTTTCCTACTCATCATTTCATACTTGCTTTTTTTTGTATTGCTTTGTTTTGTTTTTATTTTTTGAGGTAGAGTCTCACTCTAGCGCAGGCTGACCTGGAATTCATGATGTGGTCTCAGGGTGGCCTTGAACTCATGGTGATTCTCCTACCTTTGCCTCCTAGTGCAGGGAATAAAGGCGTGTGCCACCACGCCCAGCTTATACTTGCTTTTGTTTACCATTTTACCTTAAAATTTTTACTTGTCTTTGGGTCTCTCCTTTTTGAATTACCCCATTGGAGAGATCTTCTTTCTGCTTTCTATACAATAAAGCTTTCTTCCACACTGTAATAAGCTTTTGGTCTAAATTTGGCTCTTCTTTGAAGTGAAATTTATTCTTTAGTACTAATCCTTCATTGCCTGTTTAAATCATTCCTGAATTTGAGAAACAAAGAACCTGGAGCCAATGACTCAGTGGAGCTTTGTAGACCTTTGAGAGTTGTCACCTCTCAGAGACCTCTTTCAATACCTGTATCTTATATTTTACTAGTATGCATGCTTTTGTCCTTAAATTATCTTTAAATTACCAGCCTTTATTTTGGAAATCACTTCACTATACTGTCATTCCCATAAAATTTATACTTAGTCTTGATGACTTATGTCAATCTTAATGAAATGAATTGCTTTTGAAATATTTTTAATAATTAATTAATTTTTATTTATATTATTCTAATTTTACATTCATAATGGTGACTCCATTATCCTCCTCCCTGTCCTCCCTCTTCCAAAGGGACCCTCATCAATGGGGAATGTGAGTCATGCATTGTGGGGGTAGTCAAGAGTTATGGGGGATAGGCCAAGTCTCTGTGCATAACGCCCCAACTAGTGGCTCTAACATTCTTTCTGCCCCCTCTTCTGCGAATTTCGCTGAGCCGCATTGGCATCATTTTTAGAGGGTTTTTAGTTCCTCACAGGGTTGTATAGTATTCTCCATAAGGTTCTTCTGATAGTCACTGGTAATTTGATGAAGGGATACATAAGTTCTACATTTCTGTTTGTCCCTCCTCTGTAACAGGTGGATTGCATTAATTCCTAGAGACTGAATGGAGCAAGTTAACATCATATCTGTTGTTGCCATAAATTTAAACTGAGTTATTATGTTCATATGTCTCAGCATTTCAAAGATATTTAAGGTTAAAAATGATTTTTTTTATTTCAGTTTTCATGAACATTAGTATTTTGATAGCAATCTAAGCAAAATACAGGTAAAAACATACATAATATACCTTGAGAAAGTAACTTATAAATTTAGTCCTCAGGGGCAAGTTAGTTTTAATAGTCTTCAGAAAATGAGAAAGAATGGAACTAGTGTTAGCTATAGTGTAATCTGATTTGCTTTTGGAGTATGTGGTAGTTTGAATAGATGGCCCCCAATATATTCTGTGTTTAATTAGCTTGTAGTTTGGATCTGCAGCCAGCTAGCAAGAGGCTATATCACTGGTTGGATCTTAGGGTCCCGCCCTAAGGTGTGGTGGTGGGTTTGAGATTCCTTTCTAAAGACATGCAAAGTGTACCTAGCTGAAGTTCTTGAAGTGTGCTGTGCTGTGTGGTTTTTTTGGCTTGTGGTTTTTCTCTCTGTGTTTGGTCCTTTGAAAGCAGGTCAGCTTCTGCCATTTTGGAACTTCTCCTGGATCTATAAACTTTAATAAATATCCCTTCCTCCATAACTGTGTCTGGTCAGGAAGTTCAGCGAACCTATAACATGTTACACATTTTTAGAATTTTTTCTTCATTACCAATTTTATGTGGATTCAAAAAAAAAAAAAAAAAAAAAAAAACTATGATAGATATATTGATTGTTAACTTGACAGAATCTAGAACTACCTATGTGAGGTTGTCTAAATTAAGTTAGCTTCAGGGCATACCTTAATTAAGTTAATTAAGTTTCAGGAGCCCACTCTGTCTCTGGTCAACAGCATTATGTGGACTAGACTGGGAACTATAGAAAAGGAAGAGAGCTGAGTACCGGAATGCATTACTTTCTGCTTCAAGTGTGCCACAATGTGACCAGCTCTCCTCCATGCCCTGCTGCTGGGCCTTCCATCCCTTCCCCAACATGGCGTACTAGAACCTAGAAATACAAGCTTAAATAAATCCTTCCTCTCCCAAAATGACTTTTGTCAGGTATTTTGTCCCAATAACAAGAGGGTAACTATTACAACTTTATTTATCTATATTTAGATTGGTATCTACAGCTACAATACAGATACATTTCTGCACTTGAAGGTGAGCTGTACATATTAGATTTTGTAAGATACAGACTTTTGTCACGATGTAGCTTGGAGGGTTAGTCTTAATACATACACTGTCAAAGAAGCAACACTGACTGGATACTTTGTTAAAATTTCAACATTTTATCTCCGAAAGCCCTTGTATTTTTGTTGATATTTAATGAAGTAACACATTGATATAATTAGAAACATAAAAACAAGGGCAGAAGAGATGGCTTTGAAATTAAGAAATTTGCCTGCAAAACCTAATGGCAAAAGTTTGATTCCCCAATACCTACATAAAGCTAGATACACAAAGTGGCAAATGCATCTGGAATCCATTTGCAGAGCTGGAGGCCCTAGAGTATTAAATATTAAAAAAGAACAATACAGAAACAATAGTTTATGTAGATGGAATTTTCAGTACCCTATCCATAAAATATTTAATTATGTTAATCTATGAATTTCAGAGATTTTTAAAAATTAACTTTTGGAACAAAAAAAAAGCAAATTGACCAGGTAATATCAAATTGTATAAATATCTGTTTTTATTATACTTAGTATCTTTTTTTTTTTTTTCAGGCTTAAAAACTAGATGTAGCCAGGCATTGTGGCAAGTGCCTTTAATCCCAGCACTCAGAAGGCAGAAGTAGCAGGATTGCTCTGGTTCAAGGTCACCCTGGTACTAAAGATAGAGTTCCAGACCCTACTTTAAAAAGCCAAACAAACAAACAAACAAACAAACAAACAAACAACCAAACAAACAAAAAAGAACTAGATGTGAGATAGTTTTAAGAGTCATGAGTATTACCATTTATAACCATGAAGAGTTTCACTTTGGGGACTGATTGGGGTTATAGCTCAGTTGATAGAATACTTTCCTACATGTTGGAAGCACTGGGTTTGATCTCCAGCACCACATAAACTAGGCATGGTACATCATGCTACTTATCTCATTCAGTAAGAAGGAAACAGGAGTATAATAAATTCAATCATCTGAGGTTGCCTTGTAAATTCAAGGCCAGCCTGGGTTATAAGACCTGTCAAAAAAAAAAAAAAAAAAAAAGAAAAAAAAAAAAAAAAAAAAGAAAAGAAAAGAAAAGAAAAGAAAAGGCTGGAAAGATGGCTTAGCAGTTAACTTGCTTGCCTGCGTGAGAAGCCTGAGGACCCATGTTTGACTCTTCAGACCCCATGTAAACCAGACACACAAAGGTGAGGCAAATGCAAAGTCACACATGCCCACTAGGTCTCACAAGTATCAGGAGTTATATTTCCGTTAAGGCCCCATTGAACCAATTCTCTCACTCTCTCTCTAAAAATAAAAAATTAAAAAATAAAATAAAACATGCATGGTGGGCTAGATTACCCAGGACCCATATAAGCCAGATGGCATACGAAGTACAAGGTGGTGCATGCATCTGGAGTTTGTTTACAGTGGCTGGAGGCTCTGCTGTGCCCATTGTTTCTCTCTCTTTCTACCTCTTTCTCACTCTTAAATAAATTAAAATAAAATACAATGAGAGATTTATTTAGAAAATTTTTGATTATAGTCTGATTTAATAGTGTTGCATTTATTTTTGTTCTCAAAATAATAATGAAAGTGTTAGTTTATTAAAATATAAATTAAGGGGCTGGAGATATAGCTCAGATGCACAAAATTGTGCATGTATCTGTAGTTTATTTATAATGACTCTTTCTCTCTTCTTGCAAATAAATAAATAAATAAAATATTTAAATAATTTAAAAAGATACATAGATAGATAAAAACAACTTCATTTGCTGGATTTTTTTATATTTCAAGAACACAGTTCATGAAAAATACAAAAAAATCTCCAAAATATATACATAGATTTGTATAAATATTTATGATATACATGGTATACCTTAAGAATATAAGGGTAAATATAGATGAATCTCTTTTTTAGATTTTTATTTATTTAAGAGAGAGAGAGACTGGCAAACAGAGAGATATGGGAGAGAAAGAGAGAGTGAGTATGGGCATCTGGCATTATGTAGGTATTAGGGAATTGAATCCTGGGCTCTCAATCTTTGAAAGCAAATGCCTTTAGCTATGAGGCATCTCTCTAGAACTACATGAATCTTTTAACTAGACAAGAAATAGATAAAGAGCAGAAATAGGCTTTGATATCAGAATACGGTTCCTTCCAATGTAATGTTCTCAAAGGTCCTTTCATAAAGTTCATAATTTAACTGGAAGCAATGGAGAAAATGAGATAGTAGGACCTAAACTGAAGGAAATTGCTAAGGAGTGGTAGCTATGTTTCAGAAATTTGCTAATAAAAGTGTTCTGGTGAAGAGAAGATATCCTCCCACTGTGGGAAAAACAGGAGAATGTTGAGATGAGTTTGAAAACAAACACAGGCATAAAATCATAACATGTTGTATTATCTTTAAAATATCACAGTTTGGATACTGTTGCCTGCCTGTGATCCCAGCCCTCAGGATGCAGAGGAAGAAAGATTGCTAGTTTGAAAGTAGCCTTAGCTACATCACAAGTTAAACACAGCCTAGGACACATGGTGCATCTTTGCTCCATGTCACCCCAAAAAAATGTTTTAAACGAGAAAAAACAGAAGTTTGGATTGTATTGTCAGACTGATCTATTGAATTAGGCAACATTTGATAATTGAGAAGTTATCTTTGTTTACAAGGGTACCTTATATAGAGTGGTGATGTTATCAGATCTGGGCAAGAAATAAATAGAAGTATATTCAGGGAGCTATTATGGTAGCCTACAGGAAAAACAAGAGTGGATTGCACTAATTTCAGCTGGAATGAATACTAGGCTTACATGAGTAACTTCAGTGTTACAGACAATATGATGAAAACAAGGAAAGCATAGATGGATAAATATGTTCTTTGCTATCTAGCACATTTAAAGACAATTGTTTCAATCCAACATTTATAGAACAATGTCATGCAGTAAAGGAAAAATATGACAGCACTGACCATACAGCAGACTCAATTTCTGTGAACAGGTAAGACCAGATATGCACATATGCACATCTGTGTGTGTGTGTGTGTGTGTGTGTGTGTGTGTGTGTGTGTGTGTGTTTCAAATCATCTAACTCATTTGAAGGAGCAGCTCTGGAGAAGAATCATCAATATTTAGAAAGGCATCCAACTTAATGGATAATTCCAGTGCAATACAGCAAATGTGATGACACAAGGGAATACAGATATAAGAAACTTCACAGATCTGCTCAGTGAAAAAAAAAAATGACTGGCTGAGTTCTTTTTTCCTATTTGCATGTGCATAGAATGTTCCAAAGATGCATGCATCTTGAAAGGATTTCATAAAGTTCTCTTATGAAAGTAAACTGTCTAATACACTATGCTCATCTATTTGGGTTAGAGTTGGGGTGAGGTCAAAATATGTCATTTGCCATGACAGGAAAATTAGAGGATATGCTTTAAAATCTCACATGTGATCAGAACTCATAGAAATTTAATCTTTGTCTTTCTGAACTTGCTATCATTCAGGAATGAAAATCTAAAATTTTATTCCATGTGTTTTGTTTTTTTTTTTTTTTTTATAACAAGATATAGATAACTTTTTTTTTTTTTAGGGTTAACCATTAAAAAGAAACTGTATTGCAATTACACTATTGATTTTATTCACAAAGGTATTAAACTTGCACGTGGAATTTTACTGTAGCATTACTAAGTGTTGCCCTGAAACACCTTGTCTTGATCCAGAACAGGTCACTGGACATACATTTTTTAACTAACTTCGCATGGGAGATAATCTTGTGTTTGTTTTCTCATTTTCATGAAGAAAACAATGGGTTACTTATGTTGTCTTTTCAAGAATATGTGCATAGCCAACAAATTTGAAAGCTGGTTATCATCCTGTTCTGAAAAAGGTGGTTGTTTATTGTCCTGCTTTAATATATATGTATGTATGTGTATATATTCTTATCCTCCTCCTGGGACTTTTTAGTTTGTTTACTACACAGTATGAAAAAGTCTTGTATTATAAATGCAGGGGTTTTATACACATATGCAAGTATTACACACTTCTGTATTTTGCTCTTCATAATTGGGGATTTGAACAGAATGCAGTAATTCTAATATCCTAGAAACTGGTATTGGTTTGAGTAAGAAGCCACCCCTTGTATCCAGTTGAAGAATGTTGCTAATATGTAATTGACGGCATTCACAAGAGTGTTATGTGCTCCTGAGTTTATTTGCATGGAGTATAAAACCCTATACTCTTTGGTCTTCAATATTTGGTAGACTGGAATATTCTAAACAGAAGTATTCACCCTAAAAATCATCAAGAACTTCTGAATTTTCCTTTATTTATAATTTTATTTATAATTTATAATTTCCTTTATTTATGAAGAGTTGATTGCTCCCCAACATACCAGTGTTTATGTACTGACATGCACATTGCCAGCAATAGTCTCTGCCATGATTCTGGCTAGAACACCACTGCTTTCTAAGCTACCCTATGACAAAGTGCATACAACTCCCTGATACCAATTAAAGTGCTTACCATTACAAACACAGACTTTGGATTTAGGCAGCCATGAGTATCAATCTGATTGATCCTTTTAGGAATCACCTGGCTATGTCATTTTATTTAAAAAAATATTATTTCTATTGTATCCCTAAAAATCAATTCTTGGTTCACAAAGTTGCTTTCAAACTTTATCCGAGTAACATGTAGTTTATATTATTAAAAGATCTCCTATTTCACTCATTAATTTGCTTCTTTTTTACATCCACTTTTGTTATATTGCTGTTCACTGTGAAGACCTACACTGTGTGTGCAGAAGCATGGAACAGACTTGGGTTATGTGCACATTGCCCAGTTCAGCTGCTTTCATAGTAGAGAAGATTTAGTAATGGTGTTTACAAGGGAAAAGGAAAATGTCTAATGAGGAGTTCTCAGGGCTTTGAGATCCAAAACCAAGATTGCAAAAACAAAGAAGCCACTAGGCCTCAAAATACAACAAAGGTATACTTTGGCTTTTTCCCAAGACTTGGAAAAGCAGAAAGGTCGAATGTCTCCTATCATTTGGGCATTCTGAACTTTTGTTTAATCAGCAAGAAGAGGTACATAAAAGTGGATAAAATGCAGGTTTCATAAAATAAGCAGCCCAAAGCCAATCACCAGCTAAACTTGTCATTTTCCTAAAATACTAGCTCTGATTATAAATGAAACAGAGAATGAAAGTTTTATGTCACTGTCAGCATGATTTAGTGAAATAGAATCAAACACATATAGACAAATCAACTTAAAGTGTTCTGATGACCACAAAAGAATGTTACTACATAATAGCCAATCGTGAAAAAGGTCAAATGCTTTTTATTTTGTGATTTATAAATTGTGCTTTTACTGTGTTCCAAGAGGCTTCTTCCATGTTTACTTTTTGGTATCCTGAACTATACTTTTGCTTTTAAGACTAAACTGTGAAAAACGTTTTCATTTGTCCTTATCATTTTGGTAGGCATTACTATAGTATTTAAAGTAAAATATTATTATTAAAAATCTATTCAGGCTTATTTTTACTATCTGAATATATGTATACATATATACATTTGAATATATACATGTTTACAATATACATCTCAAGTTTGAAAAAAATCAGTACCAATAGTGTTTTCAAACTACACAGTGAAAGTTTATATGGGTAACTAGAACAGAGATTAATAGTAAGGCAGACTTATTCATATGGTGACATATGAAATGATGGGTAGAAGGGCTGGACAATGGGCAGAGTATGAGAGAGCAGTATGAATGCTTCCTGTGATTCTGCATGGTCTAATACTTGTCATTGCTTATTTGTCATGACACAGAATGTGACATGATGTAGGTGAGCCCTAAATATGGAATATTGTTGATTTTAATGTATTAATTGTATTAATATTGGCTTATCAATTATTTAAAAATGAAGTAAGACATTGAGTATCCACTCTGAAGTGCGATGTTGATAGTAACTGGCAAACATTGATATCATGCATAGGAAGTTTCTACTTTCACCGTAGTTTACTGAAATCCTACAACTATTGCAAGATTACATAAATATATATCTATATATTCCAAATATCATAAGGAGGGAATCTAATGTAAAATAATTTATGACATTGTTTTGAGCATTGACCTAAATGTTTTATTTTAAAAAGAAATTCAATGTCCTTTTATTCAGAAATGAATAAGAATATATTTTATATCTTTAAGTATAGCAAACCCTTGTCAGTTCTATTAGTTATCAAATCAAAAACTTCTTTTTCATTGAAAACACCACCATTTAGAGGTTTCAACTTGTTTAATTCAATGTATTAATGCATCCTTTTCTGCAATAGCTTTGATCAGTGCCTTGATGCAGAGAACAACAGAGATTCGTGAAATATCTTTGCTAATTAGTCAGGAAAGAAATAAAAACTGTAATTGCTAAAATCTCTGTTCCCTGTTCTGGATACAGAGGACAACTTTGTTAAGTAATAAATTCATTTACATGAAAATGTAATGTTTGTGGAATTCTAATCCCCCACCCTTCAAAAAAACTAAAGAACCAAGACTGTATTGTTTAATTATTTTAATAGAAATGCCTGACTGTCACACACATGCACACACATGTATATTGTGGAGATCAAACTGAAGACTTGTACATCTTATTCAAGCATTTTATCATGGACTTATGTCCCCACTGCCAATATATATTGATTTTAAGGAAGAAACTGAGTAACAAAATTGCTAGGAAACCTGAGAGAAGTATTTTTATTAATTATATTTTCTTTAGAGAATACATTCAAAATGAATATCTATGAATATTTATAATGGGATTGATCGGTGTTTTTGAAAATGTTTTAATAATTCATATTTAAAATCATGAGTTGACATGAATTTTAGATTTTATGAACTCATAACCTTAAAGTAAGAGATAAACTGTAGCCTCCAAATCTGTGTTCTTCATTGACAAAATCCTCAGATGTAAGAGCTTTTCAGAGTTTCAGAGCAAATTACATTTTGCTTATATTTTTATTTTATAGAATGTGTCTCACTATACTAAGCATTTTCTAATTTCTCGTTATTATATATGCATTATATATGATTTTATTCTTCTCAGATTTTCTGTCATTCAACATGATGTATTCATGAATTTCATTCATGTTAATGTACTTAGCTATTTTAACTGTATAGAATATTTATGCACACATTAGACCAGATTTACATTCTACTGAGAATTGCCATTTGGTGTCTTTTCACTTCTTTTGCCTTTCCTAGCACTGTTTCTATAAATATTCTTGAATGCATTTAGTAAAATACATGTGTTAGTGTTTTCTAGAATCCATAGTCAGCAGTATGAATCTGATGTCCTGATTTTCCCCTTATATTTTAAAAACCAGAAGCATAATGCAATTCATCTTGGTCCACATCTTCATGAACTCTGGATATGGTGCAACTGCTTCTCCATTTATATCTGGGACAATGTACTCCATTGTCATTTGAATTTATATATCATAAGTTGTAAATAAGTTTGAAAATCTTTTTCATTTATTAATTAACCACTTTGTTGTTTAACATATGTGCTTGTGATTTGCATTCATTATTTTACATTTAATTATTCCTCACAGTAAAAAGAAAACGTCTACTTTTGAGTCACTATTTCTTTTATTTGCTTATGGAGGGCCAGCATACACACACATGTGGATGTCAGAGGACAACTTCTGGGGACGGCTCTCCTCTCCATTTACATTCATTGAAATAGGGTTTCATTTTTTTTGCTCTTGGAAAAGCCAGTCTATCTGGCCTGTAAGCTTTGGGATTCAGTTGGCTGCAACTCCCATTTCCTTAGGCAAGTATTATTACAGACCAATAAACTATTTTACCTATGGCTTTGAGTTGTGCTAGGGAGCAAATTCTGGCCAGAAGGTTAGTGGAGCAAGTCCCTTTAACTACTGAACTATCTGCTAAACTTTGTGGGGTTTTCTTTTTTTCTACATTTTTTTTCTTTTCTTTTCTTTCCAGGTAGGATCTTCCTTTAGTGTAGGCTGACCTGGATCTCACTCTGTATCCCAGGCTGGCCTCAAACTCACAGTGATCCTCCTGCTTTTTCTGGGAGCCCCATGTGGGGTACAGGGCTTCACCAACCAAGCTGGATCTCAGGTCCAGTGAGTTAACCTGTGTAGAGGCTTTGGTGAGCAGAAGCACCAGACATGAGGCTTGGCAGTATCAGTGGCATTGGCTGAGGCCTAAATGAATTACTGAGGTAGGAGGTGTGGAGTGTGGCAGTCCCCATCAGGGTGAGGGCTGCAAGGAGTAGGCGCATAAATCCCAAACACACTATGCCCCTCACCAGCTCTGATGGCACAGGCCCTACTCACGCTGAACCCCTCACCCACCTGGAGCTCTCAGGCACCAAAAGAGCATGCTCCAAACACTGGGAGCACCTCACTGTCTGGAGTCCACAGGCCCCAACCATGCAGTGCCCTTCACCAGCCCAAAGTGCACAGCCCCGTCATTTTATTTTTGTAAATGGAATCATAAATGTCTCAAACCAAAAGTAAGTTGAAAAAGAGTATGAGACAATTATTTGAATTTAATACAATTTCACATATAATTCAATCTGTTTTCATACAAGATGTAAGAAATAACGATTGAAGAAGAAATATTCTATTTTCACAGGTTTAGAGTGTGCATGAGTAACAGTGAATGAGATAAGATCTAGAAAGGGTGGGGCTTATAGAATTCAGGTTAGGGCCCATTCCTCTGTATTCAAATGATCAGAGCTATACCAGTTTACTTAAGGAAATGATAAAAACAATTCCGAGGAAAAGGGAATCAAGAAAAAAAAATAGTCATCTCAGAAAAGAGAAAAAAATATATTATGTGATTATTGTAAGTTTGCTTCCTTCATGTCTGACCTCAAATTAATAATCAAGAATGAGAAATAATCATGGTGTGGGTGCGACTGAACAGTAATTACCACTCAATAGTTTCAAAATAATATTAAAGGAAAAGTATGGCAAATGTGCTAAAGAAAAAAATAATCACATTTGAAATTTAAAAGAGATTTCCAATGAACCACAGTAAACAATACTAGAAAATATTAAATAATCGAATACATATTTGAAGAATATAGGGAGATCTAACCAGATGGCTTCTTAACCAATTTCTACAAAACTTTCATTGAAGAACTGAAACCAATTTTTCTCAAACTGTTTCATATAATTGGATACCAGGGAATCCTCCTATGAAGGTAGCATCACCCTAATACCCAAATCAGACAGAGATGCAACAAGAAAAAAGACTATAGGGCTAATCCCTGATGAATTTAGATGTACATTTCCTGAGCAAAATTTTTGCACACTTAATTCAACAACACATCAAAAGCATTATACACCTTGATCAAGTAGGCTTCATCCCCAAGATGCATGGACGGTTCAACATATGGAAATTGGTCAATGTAATACACCACATAAATAAACTTAACCATAAGAATCACATGATCATCTCAATTGATGCAGAGAAGGCCTTTGACAATATACAATAATACTCTGTGATCAAAATGCTGGAAAGCAAAGGCATGGAGAATTTATATCTCAACAAAATAAAGGCTATATATGCAACACCAAAAGCCCAAATGACACAATGAGGAAAGACTCAAGGAAGTACCACTGAGAATGGGAACAAGACAGGGTGCTTACTTTCACCTCTGCTCTTCAACATACTAGTAGAAGTACTGGCCCAAGCAATAAGACAGGAGAAAGAAATAAAAGGGATTCAAATTGGAAAAGAAATCAAGTTAGCCCTATTTGTAGATGACATGATTCTATACATAAGTGACCCAAAAGTCTCCATCTCAAAAGGTGATGTGTTCACTTCGGCAGCACTTAAACTAAAATTGTAACGATACAGAGAAGATTAGCATGGCCCCTGCACAAAGATGACATGCAAAACTTCTAAGGTGATTAATTCCTTCAGTAAAGTGGTGGGATACAAAATCAATGCACAAAACTCAGTAGCATTTCTATATGCAAAGGACAAATATACAGAGAAAGATACCAGTGAGGCTGTCCCATTTTCAATAGAAACAATAAATAAATAAATAAATAAATAAATAAATAAATAAATAAATAAATACCTTGGGATATCAGTAACCAAGGATGTGAAAGACCTATATAATGAAAACATTAAAAACTCTGGAATTTGGAACCAGATCAGAATGCTATGGAGACAAAGATTATGTCTTCCAGTGTCAAGCACACTAGTCTTTGGCTAAAAGAGGGGTAATATACATGAAATTCTCCCTAAATTAATAATGCTTATACCATTTAAACTATACTGGCTTCACTCTCCATTGGAGAATCTGTTCTTCTTTTTTTTATTTGATATGGAGATATTTAGTATGTAAATAACACATGTTGATATCATCCTTTCCCTTCTCCCTGCCCCTTTTTTGAAGAGGCCTTTCTTGTTGGGGATTCAGGTCAACCCCTGGCCGGGGTGGGGGGGGAGGTAATGTCTCTGTGCAAAATGTCTCAATTTGTGGCTCTAACATTCTTTCTGCCCCCTCTTTGGCAAAATTTCCTGAGCTATGCTGGGAGCATTTTAAGTCTACTTTAGGGATGAACACTTAGGAATCTGTAGATCTCTAGTTTGGTAGGTATTGAGTGTTCTTACTGTCTATCTCCATTGCTTTGTGCTGATATCAGATTCCCTAAGAAAGTTGCACTCTTTCTCATTAGAGCACTTGATTACCCACCAGAAGTTAATGGTAAGACCCTACTGCTGAAGACATCATACGCTGTCAGCACAGACCATGGAGAAACCTGGCTGGAATTTGGAAGAGAGCCAGTACCCAGACAATTAGCCTGTCCAGTGCTAGAAGATGCTATAGGAGCTACTGTGGGAAAGTGGCCAACATCTGTCCAAGCAACTCAAAGTCTAAGCTACTCGGAAGCAAACACTCTGAGGCGATATTCACACAAGTGCACTAGTGGCACACAGCCATGGTGGGTAACCAACCGCTCTTGGATTGGCTATCATATCTAGTCAGTGGAAAGGAAACCATATCTGAAACTGGAAAACAAGTCAAAATCATATCCAGATAATGATTCTACTTCCCATTGTCAAGCTCCCACTTCCTTGGGCTATAAGAGGGTCTATGCCCTTTAAATGCTATGCTCTTTTTCAGAATGTAGAAAGACTGGAGGAGATAAACTACCCCTCACTCTTCACCCAAGCCATAGCTGAGGCATATGGAGATAAGCAAGACTTCTGCTTCCATTCTGTTCCTGATAATCAGCACCAGGGTGTAGGAGACAGACCCATGAGGATACTCAACACCTACCAAAGTAAAGATCCTAAGAGCTCATCACTGAAGTAGACATAAAACTCACTCACTATAGTTCAGGGAATTTTGTGGAAGAGGGGATGGAAAGACAATAAGAGCCACAGGTTGAGCCATCATGCCCAGTAGCATTCTATTCCCCAAAAAATAACTGACTGCCGCTCCCACAATACATAAAATACAACCACATGGGGAACTCCTGCAACCCTACTGAGGTGCATCCTGAACAGAATGGGGGCAGGGACAAGGGAAAAAAGGGTACATGATGTATCCATATTAAATGTCTTCTTAATAATAATAATAAGGATAAAACATTAAAAAATAATTCAAAAAAGAATATAGGGAGATATAACATTCAGTGTAGTTAATATTTAGGAAATGAAAAATAATAGAATAATAAAATTGACAAAAATTGGAAAAAAAAACAGGAGATATTCTTACTGGTTTTATAACTGATAGTGCTATGCAAAGAGCTATACAATGATCAGGTATTTAGAATAATCATTAACTTTTTAATTAAAATTTTTCTTTGTTAAAAAAAAAGAATAATCATTAACTTTTTATCCTTCTCAGATTTTTTTTTTGGGGGGGGGATTCCATGATTTCCATGCTTTCACAGAAATATGCCACATGCAGTTACAGGACATTTTCAAGAAGTAATGCCAAATAGTTAATAGTAGTACTTGTCATTATTCATTTTCTAGAGCAAGAAAAACCACAGTGGCTAAGTTGGTTTAAAATATCTGAATATTTCCTCTGCTTTTAAATTTTTTTCTTATTTATTTATTCATGAGATAGAGAGAGAGAGAGAGAAAGGCAAAAGAGAAAAAGAGAGAGAGAGAGAGAGAGAGAGAGAGAGAATGGGCATGCTAGGGCCTGCAGCTGCTACAAATGAACTCCAAATGTCTGTGCCATCTTATGCATCTGGCTTACGTGGACTGGATCCTGGGGAATCAAACCTGAGTCCTTTGGATTTTCAGGCAAGTGCCCTAACTGAGAAACAATCTCCCCAGCTCTCTTTTCTCTTCTTTTTGTTTTTTTTAGGTATGGTCTCACTCTAGCCCATACTGACCTAAATCATTCTATAGCTCCAGGCTGGCCTTGAACTCAAAGTGATCCTCCTACTTCAACCTCCTGAGTGTTGGTATTAAAGACATGCACCACCACATCTGGCTGTTTGCCTCTTTTAGCAAATAGGCTGTCTACTGTATGGTCCATATTATGTAAGGTGTTCATGTACCCAAGTAAACAGCCGCCATTAGTGAAAAAATTAAGCAACCACTAACCAGAGCATCAGTTTCAGATATGTTCAGACAACATCATTGTGATTAATGCCTTTTTTTGTCTCAATCAAAATGTTCATATGCATCTACAAAGTATGTTTGAATTGAGCATTAAGTTCATGATGATTAGATATGTGTTCAGAAAATACAAATAAAGCACAAAGGCAACTTAGGAATGCTGAAATAAAATAATCACTGTTATTCTAAAGTTGACATTTCCAAGGAGCCTGTATAAATTTGTGTTATTTAAACATAGCTCTCAAGACATCATTATATCTCCTTGGGACTCATTACAATATCAAATACCTGTGATTGTTAGCATAATTAAATAGCAATGGTTTACTTATGGCTGTCAGTTATGGAGGTTACAATGTTCTGCCAAGATATTTTATTGGCTCTGGCAATTCAACATGTGCTAAGGAACATTTAGGAGGACACTTGACTGCCTTGTGGTCTCAAAATACACTGAAGGACCCAAGGTCTCACTATATTCTTAAAAAAAAAAAAAATTCCCAATAATCTGAGATCTGCCCACTACACCCACCACCTTTTTATAATACCATGCACTGAGGTTAAACTTCTGAAACGGGGGCCTTCCAAGGACATTTAAGATATAAAGTATAGCTATTTTTATGATATATTTTACAACTCAATTCAAAATTTCTCATTTGAATGTCTTTGTGTACAAAGTGTGGAGAAAAGACTTTTCTCACTGCCCTCTCTTCACAAGGGCTGGCTCTGCTTTCAAGAATATCTTTAGAAGATATATTTTGACAGCTTCACTTCTAATTCAGAAGCCAAAAAGAGTGCAGAGTAGCCTGGAGTTGAAGACACTTGCTGATGCATGTAAAAGTACCAGAGAAAACCTGAGACAAGAGAAATGTTCTGTCCTGCAAAGGTTGTCTTATGGTCCTTGTCACCGATACTGCCTTGCCTAGCCGTGCAAATGCGGAATAAAATTGAATGCTAAATGTCATTACTTTAGGTCTCTTTTAATTTTAGATTGATGAAGTGTCTCTTAATAAAAGACAATACCTTCCATAATGCCAGGAGGGAAAGGCCACAGTGCTCATGGGAAGAAAAGGCATGGATTCAGCCAAGAAAGGGTCTCAGTAAGCAGTCTTTGATAAAGCTTCTCACTACTGTACATTTTCCTTAATGTTCAAAGGAAACAGATGTGGTGAGTTGATGATTTTTGAACTCCTTTTCTTTCCTGGAAAGATATCCTTCATATTAACAAAATCATATACCTTAAAATTTGATACTTGAAATTTTAAATGAAATTAATCTGGTAAAATTTGGATTTAAGCCCCAATACTCAACACTCTATACGAAATAATGTAATCCCAGTGGAAGACTGAGCTTAGTTTGTATCACCCCAATGTTATCAAGTGGGTTTGAATGCTATTTTTCACAGATACATCACAAAAAATAAGCTAAACCTATTGCAGTCAGCTCCATGTGGCTGAGGCAAACATTGAACCCAAAGCAGCTTATGGCATAAAGGGTTTTAATTTTAGCCTAAAAAAAAACCTGGGGACAACCATAAATGGTGGAAGAAGCTGGCACATTTCCATCATAGCCAAGAATCATCACCAAACAGCCACATCAAACACCACAAAACCCATCAGAGCTCCAACTACTCTCCACACATCTTAGGGGCTGCACTCAAAATCTGCCCCAAACACACCTTAGGGTTGGACTCCAAGACCTGCCCCCAGCAGCATGCCCCTCGTAGCAGGTATCTGCCTTCTAGGGGCTCATGTTGCAAGCTCATTTAAAAAAAAAAAAAAAAAAACCTGAGTATATGGCGCTATATATTTAAAATCCCACACCTTCATTCACTGCCAGCATCCTGAATGAAGATTTCGTAACCAAATGTTTAGAACCTATTCTAATCTACCTCTTTACAAATAACCAAATAGTCAAGAAGCTATATATAATATTTTTAAAGTTTCTAGGGGCACTTTTATGCCTTCCTAAAACTTAGCTCTTTTATTTCTCAATCACAGGGATGGGAATCTTCTCCTTTTGGCTAAACTTTTACTCTAGGAATTTATGACAGCTCTCTAGTCCCAAAAGGACAGAAATGAAATGGAAAGTTATCCAGAGGAGATGCTCACAATTTAATTAAACAAGTTTTTTTTTTTTTTCCCTGAAGATGCCTTTGCATATTTTCAGCAACAATTAGATCTACCTCTCTGTGCCTCTAATTATCAGCCTTACTATCCAATGAAATCCTAGTGAATGCCAAAATCCCCAATTCTCTAAGGAATGCCATGATAATTCTTGATGAACATCTTTATTTATCTGTGAGCTTTTGCTTTCTTATATGCCAGGGAACTTAATTTCCTGGACAATGCAACTAGTCCATTCTAGAAATCAAGGAATAAAACTTGGTGATTAAAAAATGACTGTTGAAAGGGGAATATTGGGGGGGGGGTACCATGGAATATTGTCTACAATTAAAGAAGTTGTCAATAAAAAAAAAAAAAGAAAATAAAATTAAAAAGTGCTGTTGAGTTGGAGAGATGGCTTAGTGATTCAGGTGATTGCCTGCAAAGCCAAAGGACCTAGGATTGATTTGCCGAGATCCATGTAAGCCAGATGCACAAAGTGGTGCACACATCTGGAGTTCATTTGCAGCAGCTGGATGCCCATTCTCTCCCTTTCTCTCTCCCCTGCCACTTTCCTTCTCTCTCAAATAAATAAATAAAAATAAAATATTTTTAAAGATTACTGTAGGGGCTAGGGAGAAGGCTCAGTGGTTAAATGCACTTATTTGCAAGGTCTTATAGCCCAGATTCAATTCTCCAGTAACCCCATATAGCCAGACACACAAAGTGGCACATGAATCTGGAGTTCACTGGCAACTGAAAGAAACCCTGATATGCTCATTCTCTCTCTCTCTCTTTCTCTCTCTCTCTCTCTCTCTCTCTCTCTCCCTAACTCTTTGTGCCTTTCTCTCTCTTTGCAAATAAATAAAAATGCTTTTTATAAAATTACTATGAATTTTTAAAAGAATCTGTTGACCATCACAGGTTGCAGTAATTAAAAACTAAATATGTGCCATTAAGTAGAAATGGTAAGTTAAAAATTAAATGAGGACATAGAGTGATATGGAACACCTAAACATCAAAGAATGTTATATATGTTAGATGTAATAACTACTGATGTAAAAGTATAAACTCAAACATTTGATATATAAGATGATTCTTCTAAATATCCTTTGAAAACAGAAAGTTTGGTTTGTGTTTATAGATGTACTTTTATAATAAGTGCAAAAATGCTATCTATTTATTTTATTTGATATTTTTGTTGATCTAGAGTGGAAAAACATTCAATATTAAAAGCTACTTTGGCCCCACTGTTTTTTTTTTTTTTTCTTTTTTAGAGAAAGTTCGGGTTAAGTAGAAGATAAAATGTTAGCAGTCAGTTAATACATTTATACTTCAAGGGCTGACCTTTCTGATAATGTCTTCTTAAGCAATATAATATTTTATTCACTAGAAGCTCATTTTGTGGCATTCAAAGCTCCAACTTTATATATCAGAAAATAATGTTAAACCCAGAGGGATGAGACTTAGGCTTACAAATGAAATAGCTTTTAAAAGTCTTAAAATGATATGTAATTATTGTATTTTGCCTAAGTATGTTGCATTTTGAAAAAAAAATCTAGAGAAATGTTTCCACTGAAAGAAAATAAATTTAAAAAATGCTCTCTAAGCCAATGTAGTAAGTATACTATGCATACATTCACAGCAAGAGGAAATATTATTTTATCTCTCATAATTTTTGTTAATTATTTTATGCAATACATTTTCTTTGAAAGTGTCATTTGGAGGTTTCTCCTCAGTTTCACTTTCACTTATCTGTGGCTGAATAACACTATATAAAATCCCAAACTAGACTGGAGTGAGAAAATGAGAAATGAAATTGTACTAATATCATTCAATGTTTATCCTTTGCATGATTGAATTGAGTAATTCTCATGATAAAATGTGCAAAACATTTTATCCTGTGACAAAAACTTTCAGTTTAGTCTACTAAATTAAGAGTAAAATATTTATTTTTGCTTTCTTTCTAAATTTTTTGTTGTTTATTAATTTAATTAATTTATTTATTTGAGAGTGACAGATTGACATAGAGAGAAAGAGGCAGATATATATAGAGAGAATGGACACACTTGGGCCTCCAGCCACTGCCAACGAACTCCAGATGCATGTACCACCTTGTGCATCTGGCTTATACAGGTCCTGGGGAATCAAGCCTCAAACCTGGGTCCTTAGGCTTCACAGCCAAGCGCTTAAAAACTAAGCCATCTCTGCAGGCCCCTATTTTTGCTTTTTAAATGTGCTTTACTCTACCACTTGAATTCTGGTACTTCTTCCATGTATAATTGATTGGAAGCAAAATATTAAATAGTTATGCATATGTACTTAAACTTTAACATGAAAGAATGCTTTCTCAATTCATCACTAAATGAAAGGATGTATGTTATAGTAAGTTGATGTGCACATACTCTATGATTTAAAAGTATTGGGCATTGGAGCACACATATCATCCATCAGACTCATCATACCAAAAATATTTGTCATGATTATACAAAACTATCATGTTGTGGTTAAACAACCTTAGACATGACATGATAAATAAGGGAAAAAATGAGGAAATAAAGAAAGCAAATAAGAACTCATGAAACTAAAAAGCTTCTGTATAGCAATGTAAACCCTGAATCAAGTTAAAAGTCATGCCATAGAATGGGAGAAAAAACATTGCCAGCAATACATCTGATAAACCATATCAAGAATATACAAACAACTCAAAAAAACCCTAAACATCAAAAAGACTACTACAAAAACAGACTTTGTAAATGATCAAAGCACCCTCAGAAGAAGAAATATAAATGGTTAATAAATACCTTTAAAACTTTATTTTCAACATATTTGACAGTTAGGAAAATGTAAATTAAAATTGCTTTTAGATTATATCTCAGCCCAATGAGAATAACAGCCATCAAGAAAACAAATAGCAAATGCCGGCAAAGATGTAGGGAAATGGAGATCAATATACACTATTGAAAGTGTAAACTGGTGCAGCCACTGCAGAAATCATTGTGGAGGGTCATCAAAGAGCTGAAACTAAAACTACTATATGACTCAACTATGTTATTCCTGGGTTATATAGCTTTCAACAAAGATATTTATACATCAAAGTTCATTGCTGTTCTATTCACAATAACTAGGAAATAGAACCAGCCTAGCTGTCCATCAACTGCTGAATGAATAATGAAAAATACTACATATACACAATGCAGTTTTATTCTGCTATAAAGAAAAAAATGAAATTATGAAATCTGTAAGTAAGTAGAAAGAATTATATAAGCTTATGTAAAATGAGGTAACTCGGGCTAAACAATACAAACAACACATAGTCTCTCCTAAGCAGATTATGACTTTGATGTTTCAGATATGTGAGATCAACTTTGGAATGTTAACACAGACTAAAAAGAAAAAAAAAAAAAGAGTTAATGTGGAGGTGGAAGAAGACTTAAGTAGGGGGGATAAGAACACAAAAATAATATGAAATAGTTGGAGGGGGGATACTTGGGTTGGAAAGGGTTAAGAAAGAAGGATGGGGAGGGCTAACACAACTTAGGAATATGAAATAGCTATAAGAAAACCCATTGCTTAGTAAACTTAATAAAAATATAATGTAAAAAGTATTGGAATGAATGCAGGTAGATAAAGCTGCTTCTAGTAGCCATGGAATATAAAAGTAAATGTCAGGGCCAGATATGGCATACCAAGCAATGATTTGTTATTCAGGGAAATGCCAGTGGCCCTCAAAACAATACATGCTGTTACCATTGCTCTTGGTGGCTTACCAGAATCGACTGGTAAGACCTGATTGCTAAAAACTCTGACCCCTTTGGATGCAAGAAGTAGAGAAATCAAGCTGGAGCTGAACTGGAAGCTCCCTCCCTGATGACTAGTTTCATAATGCAGAATGTTGCTATGAATACTGATAGTGGAGAAAAAGTGATTAATCACCCAGCTCTGGATCTATATTTATTTACCGTGCAAAATGTGCCCATTGGTGCTATAATAGCTGTTCTGTCATGTGAGTAACCAGCTGTTCTCTTGATTGGATTCAAAGAGGGACTTCATAGCTGGTACTTACAGCCAGGTCAGAGAACCATGCTTGAAGAAGTTATAGGCTCTAGGGGAGAACCTACTATTGTTTCACTAAACAGATGTGTTTGAAAAATAGGTTTCTAGATATTTATCTTTAGACACACAGATTAACTTTTAAAATTTTAATTGACCATATACACACACACACACACACACACACACACACACATATAATGATCATAGGCCCCTCCCACCACCTTTTCCTTTCCTCTTCTCAGGCCTCTTCCATGAGGCTCTTCTTTCCAGCTCTACCCTTGTCTTTTTTTTTTTTTTTCAAGGTAGGGTCTCACTCTAGCTCAGGCTAACCTGGAATTCCCTATGTAGTCTCAGGGTAGCTTCAAACTCACTGTGATCCTTCTACCTCTGCCTCCTGAGTGCTGGGATTAAAGGCGTGCGCCACCATGCCCGGCTCCTTGTCTATTTTTTGACTGACAACTTTCACGTATGTGCAAAATTTATTTTTATCATAGTCACCTCATCTCCCTCTGTCTTGTCCCTATCCACCTTACTCCTTCCTCTGCCTCCTCCCTACCTCTAACTAGATCTTTAGTATTTTTAATTGATTATGAATATTATTGCATGACCCTATTGGGTATTGGTCATATTACCATCTGGTTAATTTTGACTCAGCTTTGGTCAAAATACTTTTGTTTCCTTGTTTGTTTTGTCAACAGGGAAGCTATTACTGCAGAGACCCATAAGTAATCAAAGTGCTAAACACATGTGACTGAGGAGTGCTTAGCCCTATGCAGTGCATACATATTCCCTCAGTTCACCAGAAAACATTTTGGAAGAGGGAAGAGAAAGAATGTAAGGGCTGGGGAATAGGAAAGAGTTCTGTAGTACTGTGACATCCAGGCATCAAAAGGCTTATTGCCCTCTTGAACTCACAGGATCTGTGTTTACCTGTTTAAGAACTGTGCATTATGGGGTCAATCATCATTTTGTCATGGATGAGGACAGGATTATAAGAGCATTGCCTTTCCTGCAGAACTAATGCCAGTTAGTTGTTACTAGAGGAGGGAGATTAATTCTCTGCTGTGATATATCAATTGGTGAGAGGTAGGAAGAGAGAAGAATACAGTGAGAGTGAGAAGGATAAGAAAGGGTAATGTGTGGTAACTCATGTTCACATGATATATCTTCCCTATAAAATGAAATGCTCTTTAATGTCAGAATTTTTAAATGGAAACCCTAAGAATTTGAAAATAAGATTTTAATGGTGGCATACACTCTAATAATTTATATAAAATAATTATCAGGCAGGCACATAGAAATGTTTATGTACATATTGAGCAGAGATACCCTGATGAAGATCAACATAATATTTACATTGGGACCATCTCATTTAAGAAAATTACAATAAGATTAATACATAAATATTCAATTATCTTAAGGATAAACACCCACACCCATTCAAGTAAAGTTATATTTTTTCTGATTAGACCTTTATTAATTTATTATTTGATGCCTTATCTATCTATATATATAATTTTAGCTTTCACATGTGAAAGTAAGATGTAAAATCTTGTAAAAGTAAGGCACAAATGTCTTTACATTTCAGTCTTATATTCCTAGAATAGTTAGTACTGTTTTACATGAAATAAATTTATGTAAATACAAACTTAAACAAGCATATAGGCCCAAATAATTTGCCTTTATAAATAATACTACAAATCTAATCTGTTTCTATCCTAGTGACAAAACAACTTTTCATTTTCATCTGTACTTATAAAGCAAAATGCAGTCTATCATTTCATATTATACTTCTTATAGTATATAGCCTTTCACCTCTTTATTCAACATGCTCACAAATAACTTAGAGAACATGGAATCTAAAAGCATATTAGAGGACATGCATGGATAGAATATCTAAGCAAATGGTAGAACATATAATATTTGACTACTTATGTTTGTTTACTTTTCTAGATCTAAAAGTAGACATCACACGGTTGTGAAGTAGATTTGTGTGAAAAGTTGATAAAAACATAAAATGGAAAAAATCATATTGGGTTAGTATTTTCCTTACTTCAATGTCTGAGATGAATTTTAATTCTTGATAAAATTTCAGTGAAAAGAATACAATAGAATAAAGATGGAACAGAACATAAAACCAAAATTTGGAGTAGAAGTAGGATGGCCAGAATGGAATGGAATAGGCCTGAATAGAACAGAACATCTATTTAAATCTTCTTAATTCAGTACAGGTATGACAAAATTTTGAACAATTTACCTATTTTTGAACTATTCCTGAATGACAAATTGATATTGATGTAGAAAATAAATTGAACCAACCATGGCATTTTTATCATGCCCTGATTTTCTACTTGAAACTTTGACATCTAAGTTGTCAATCACACATTTCAGGATGCAACTACTATGTCATCTTATATTTTTCAATTTGGAAACAATCTGTAATGCAGTTGTATCCTACATTTGTTAGAATTTATTTTAACTTAGAGCAGCTCAGTTCTTTATTGGGGATTTTGGAAGTGATTATTTTCTAATATTGTCTATACATACTCTTCAGACTACATTTTTGTCTTTTAAAATGTCATTATTCATTTCACTAATTTGATATTAGGGATGTAGTGGTAGAGAAAGAGATGTAGGAACCTTTTTCCTTCATGGAGTCTTAATGGATTACAAAGAGGGACATACTCTTCCACTAAACGTGAGCCCACAGATCGTGTCATGAATCTTCTAGCAAAGAAGTTGTGTGTGTGGTACAATCACATGCTCTGACTAGATGATACAGTCGTGGATATCAGAATGCTAATTTGAACATAATGGGCTTCCTTCCCATTAGCTTCTAAAACATGAAAAAAAAAAGAAAAAGAAATAGAGAAAGTTATAAAGAAAAAATGCCACTAAGAGGTAATCATTATACATTTCTCCCTTTTGTATACATGTGTGTTAACATGCAAAAAGAATATAAAATATATATTTACATATGTACTTACATGGATATTTGCTAATGTATATTCCAACTTATTAACTATTCATATAAGTGATAGTAAGGTCAGAAGTCAGTTAGGATTTACAAGCTGCATAGAAAGCTACCTCCCTGAGTAGTCTTGGTATATTGTGGACAAAAGCAGAAGGACACACTTTCCTGAGGCAAGTGAGAAGCACCATTTCCTGGTCAATGAAGGTTTTAGAATGAAAATAAAGTCTTCTTATTTCATAAACTTTTATAAACCTGACATTTGTTTACCAGAAGACTTATATATCACTATTATTAGAAGACTTTTCTGCATGTGAAAACTTAGTAAAAGACAATAAACTCCCATCTTTGCAAACACTACACAACACCTTTCATGTGTTGATGGAGCTCAATATATAAACTGAACATGAAAATGAATAGGTATATTCCATTCTTGACAAAAGAGCCTAATGGAACTTACCCAGCTAAAACTTTTCACATTAAATTGAAATTATACCTCTAAATCTTGTAGGTAGTGAAAGGAAGGCATACTTCTTCTATGTTAAGACACTGTAAAAATATTGGCCCAAGCAAAGATTTATAAGATGTCATTGAAAGCATTCACTCTAACAATAAAGGAGACAGCAGGATGGTGAAATGATGGTTGGGATTCATAATAAATCGTATAGCACCATAATAATTCCACAGCAGTTAGATCTCCCTTACCACACTGTGACTGTTATCCCATCATGCCATAATATAAGACAATAATTGTTCTTCACAGGTCTAGTAGTTTAATGCTCACAGTTTGATGTTATAAGTAAATATTTAGAGAAATATTTATGAAAAGAAGCAAGATTAACTTTTAGGGCATTTTCTCAGCATACTGTGTAAACATGAGATGTATAAACAAACAAGGAATTCATTTTTGTCCTTTGACTATGAAAAATATTCTCAGTAGTAAACAGGCATGAGTTATCGATCCTAGCTTGTGTGATTGAAGGTACCACAGAATTTTCTTTCCTTTACTTTGCTTATCAGTTTATTATTATTTTTTAAGATGAGGATGAGAATTTCTCTGCATGGACCACATATCTCTGTTCATCACAATCCTTATTCTATCCTATTGGTCTTTATTGATCATCAGTTTCAGGTGGTCTGAAAACTTTAAGAAGCAAAAAGATGATTTACAAGAAAAGAATTGTGGTAAAAGTTATCAGTATTTCTGCTAGGCTCAAACTGACCTTGACAAATCCTTTGTATTTGAATTCTAAATAATTCTCTAAGAATTAATTGAAGATTGTCTCCCCCTAAACCACTTCCATCCTGAAGCTCACAATGTTACCTTATCTGAAACCAGAGTCATTGAAGCTAAATATCTCAAGAGGAAATCATCTTTGATTTGAGGTGGACTCTCAATTGAATGATTTCTGTGTTTAGAAACAAGAGAAAATGCCTAGCAAAGGGCACCACAGGGTGGAGAGATATATACACAAAATATGATCATCATAATGGATCAATATAAAGTATGGACTTTATTTTTTAAGCCCAGCAATTCTTGTAATTCTCTTTAATTGAATCACAAGATTTTTTTTTTTTTATTCACTTACCTGAAGTCAAGCTCTTTATTTTTACAGGACAGAAAGTATCATGGGCATTTAATGGCTATTCCTTGAGTTGCTTTTACAAAATGAAGTTTCTGAAATTCCAAAGAACTACATAAAAATACACAATCTAAAGTTAAAAAGTGTGGCTATTTCAGGAAAATAGACAAAATGCATCCTTTTGTTGACTGGGAACTTGGATGATCAGGACCAGCAACAAACAATAACAACACAAACACTCTTTTTGTGGTTCCTCAGGGCAGGATCTTGCTCCTTGCTGTTCTCCTAGCTGTCCAACTGCATTTATAACTTTTTCAGCATATAAGAGATGTGTTCCTTCCCACTGTTCTTGCTTTCTTTCTTTGTATCTAAGGTAAAGCTGGTATCCAAAAAAAAAAAAAAAAAACCTGTGTCTCCAGTACTGGATGTTTTATGTCAGCCACATGATGTTCAATAACAAATGACATGACACCCTCAGTTTGGGATGCCACAGTGCTCAACCTCTACTATTGGAGTGTAATAAGAACACTATGATGGTTAAGTTTGTGTCAACTTGATTTGTTTAGGAATCCACAGACATTCCTCATAAGTGTGTCTCTGAGGTTGCCTCTAGGAAGGATTAACTAAAGGAAGAATCCTTCCCCCAGGGGTAAGCCCTTCTCCCAGCATGGGAGGCCCCTCTTGGAGGAGGGGGCTGGTTGATAAAAAGGAGCTCTGGGAAGAAAGACTTTCTCTCCCACCTGGCTGCCGGGGCTGTGCCAGGGCTGCTAGCTGCTTGCCACTGGGTGCTTGCTGCTTGGTGCTTTCCGCTTGGTACTTGCTGCTTGATGTTGCTGCTCTCCAGTGTGGACTGAAGACCAGGGTGGACTGAAGAACAGCGGCTCTCCAGGAAGCCTCCAGGCCTTCAGTGCCGGATTGGGACTGCTGAGGCCTCCAGCCTCGTGGACTGAGCAGCTACCGGGTTTCTTGACTCTTGGACCTGCAACCTGCTATTGCTGGACTGTGTAAGCTAATCCAATAAGTTCCCTTTTAATACAATTCATTCTATCCATTCTGTTCCTCTAGAGAACCCTGACTAATACAAACACTAAAGATGATTTTCAAAATACTTGTTTATGTTTTGATAAACTAGATATACAGGAGAATCAATAAACAAAATTTTGAACTGTTAAAAAGAAAATAATTTCTCAACCAGAAAAGTTCTCAAAATTCAATGATTTCAATACTTATCATTGATTTTATAAATCATTAATAATAATCACCATTTTCTGAATTTGAGAGTAACTAATACTCCTGACTTGTTTTAATGTGCCAGACAGTATAAGGTACCAAGTCAGAATCATTGAAAATAATATCCTGGCATTTTGTATCTTTAACTGGTACTTTAAAAATGGAAAATGCATCACAGGAAGGAAAATAATGAGTTACAAAGGGTTTATTCAACCATTCTCTGATCAACATTTGTTGAGAACCTACAGCTAATTGGATATGGCTCTTTAATGTTAAAAAAATTACAGCTGAAAAATCATACATGGACTCTCTAGAATACATATGTACATATGCATGTGTGTATTTGATTATGCTATTATAAGGCATATTATGCATATATATTACATGAAATACCAAATAGCATGCATATATACCTCTCTCTCCCTCTTTCACTCTCAAGTTATTCATATATATATATATATATATATATATATATATATATATGCTCTTTGGTATTTCATTATGGGTTCACACTGAAGAATCAAGCTGAAAGCTGACCATCCCAGGACCACTGGCATCTACTGGGCTATTTTGTCATTGCTGAGCCTCAATCATGAGAAATAAAGCATACTGGGCTGAAGGGATGGCTTAGAGGTTAAGGTGCCAGCCTGCAAAGCTAAAGGACCCAGGTTTGATTCCCCAGGACCTATGTAAGCCAAATGTACAAGGTGGTGCATGGTTCTGGAGTTCATTTGCAGCAGCTAAAAACCCTGGCATGCCCTCTCTCTCTCTCTCTCTGCCTTTCTCTCTTTCTCTCTCAAATATAAATAAAAAAATTAAATATTACACAGTGTGTTTGGACTGGGGAAATGGCTCAGCAGTTAATGGCATTTGCTTATTTGTTTTCAAAGCCTGCTGCTCTAGGTTTGACTTGATTACCCAGTACCCATAAAAAGCAAGAAGCACAAAGTGGCACATCCACTATGGAGTTTCTTTGTAGGGCAAGAGTTCTGGTGGACCCATTCCGTTCTCTCTCTTTCTATTTTTCTCTGTCTCTCTTTTTCTCCCCTTGCAAATAAATGAATATAAATCTACAAAGCTCTCCTAGCTTTTTAAAATATACAGAACATAAATGCTATGTGTACTCCTAGTACTATGTAGTGAAATACCAGAACTTCTTGTTCCTACCTCACTATAGCTTAGTACCTACTTATTAGTCTTTCCCTACAGCTCCCCTGTACTCCTTGTGCTTCTTTGAATACTCTGAGAAAATTTTTGATTGCATTAGTTTATAAACATTGTATCATTCAGCACATATTCTTCTATGACTAAAATCTACCTGTTTCTTACTACTCTTTGTGATACTGAGAATTAAATTGAATGTCTGCCAACAAGCATAGAACCATTGCATTACACATTCAGCCCTTCATGACTAGCTTTGAAACAGAATTAGGAACCTTTCTGAGACTGTTTACAAATATTTCTGAAGAATAACATTGGCAAAAGTTCCTAGAATTTTAAGTGTATTTGATCTATGAGAAGAAATTCCATGCCACAAAAGAGAGACAGCGTCTGTCAGCTCATTTTTGGACATAAAAATTCTGTTGCTGATAATTCATTAGGAATGAAGTCTTGGTTAAATGGAGCCATCCGTTGTTAATAGCCTGTGGTGCAATAAGACTCACTTTGAACAGGTGATGATTGCAGTACTTAACACTTCTGGAGAATAAAAGTACAGTGACTGTAATCATTCTAAAAATTGCTTCATAAGTGTCACACTGTTAATTACAGTTCAAAAATTAGCATCTGAGTGAAGTTATAGGTGTAGCTTTGAGGAACTCATATTACAGGAAATGCATTTAAAGAACCTTTAATCACAACATTAAAAAGTTTCCTGTCTGGCTCTGGGTACTTTTGTACAGTAAGTCACACCTGGTATTTACTGAAAATACCAAAGTATTAAAAAGAAATTGACACTGCATTTTCTTCAGTGGAACATGAACAATACTATTATTTTACCTTTTGGACATTATGGTTCCTGCAAGAACAAAAATTGTAGAATACATAAGAATAATTTTAGGTACCAGTAATATTGAAGGTATAAGTCAGTAACCTTAGCTTGGTGTGATTTATACCAAATATACAATTGTGATAAAATTACCAAAACAAATTAAGTGTGTAAGGTTTTTATATAACATAAAATGTTTACAAAGAAACTTTTGGTGAAAACCACTTTATGTATGTTGGTCCATTGACAAGTATATATTTTAGGAATTATTCTAAAGATAATAGAATAACTTTGACTTTATTTCTTTATTTTGAAGTTATTGTTTGAAAAAAATAATAGAAATAAGATGCATAATCATACTCCAATATTCTATGTAACATCTAAGAGATTTAGCATTCAACATCATTGAGAAGGAGATACACTTTTTTTTTCCTGAAAACTAATAATATGCTAGCTTGAGTACACAGTTCAAATGTTGCTGGGTTGAACATTAACACAAACAGTTTTATGGGAGGAAGGGATTTATTTCAAGCTTACAGATCTAGGGGAAGTTTCATCTTTGGTGAAAGAAGCTGGCTTCCATTTATAAATCCAAGCAGAGAAAGAACCATCTACCAGCCAGCAAACACCAGAAAGGAACAAGTACCAGGGACCCTGCCAGAGCTACTGCATAACTTTGGGCTTGAATTCAGATCTGTCCCCAGTGAAACCTTAAGGACTCATCGCTAGGATCTACAGCCAGTGACACCTCCTTCAGCCAGGTGGCTGGAGACCCAAGTTACACTCTTAAATAAAACACCTGAGACTATGGGGGACATACATTCAAACCACCACACTAACATTTGATGGAAAAGGAATATCCAATAATAAAGAACAAAATAAAATAATTAAAATAGTTCTTTAAAATGACTTTTACAAAGTTAAAAATATTAGTACACATGAACAGAAAAGGAATTGATTATGGATGTGGAAGGGGAAGAGGAAAAAAGGAAAAGAAAAAAGAAATGATAAAGTACATGATATGCACATATATATATATATATATATATATATATATATATATATATATATCCTAAAGAAATCCCTCAATTTGTACAATTAATATATGTTGATGAAATTAAAAGCAATAATAAAGATAAAAATGTTACACAATTTTCAATTATTAAAAAATGAACATTCCATACAAACTAAGTTTTCTATTATGCAATTTTACAATAAAATATAAATTAGCTAAAGCCATCCATCAGCTCTTAAGATTTTTGCCAAACTTAAAGACATTATAACATACCTATAGTACCAAGCGTTCAGGTGGTCTAATTACCTGATTGAGGCTTGGAATAAGGAAGAACTGGTGGTGGTTCTGCAAGAATCAGGAATGAGTGGAGCTCCCACGAGCCAGCATATTTCATGACAGTACTACATAATAAATTAAATGTGACTGGCCTCAACATAATGGGAATTCTTGGGCTTGTTTTTGAATTCTGATGGTGTCCATTTATTACTGTGTTAGTATTTGTCATGGTCCAAATTCTTTATAACTGACTAAATTCTTTTCCATTTTGCATCTTTTATGTACTAAAATAAAAATAGCCCATGGAGAAAATGACGATAGATGATTTACTCTAAATAATGGCTTCACAGGACATCCTGTCCTAGAGAAAGGAATTTAAGACTGTAAATGGCAGAATCGTCTTCTCTAAACTCAAAACTACTTAGTACCTTGAAAACTACTGCATTAGCCACACCTTTTATCATTACTATTTTGACAAGCATATATATGTGTACGGTATGTTTGTACATGTCCGCATGCATATATGTTTGAGGGGAAGGTAAGCTTGTGTTCATGTGGAAGCCAGAGGGTTGTTTTGTTTTGGGGTGTTTTGTTCTTTGAGTCATAGTCTCACATTGACTCTAGAGGACACTGCTAGGGTTGCATGTGCACACCACAGACTCATCATTTTATTTTGGTGCTGGTGATATTAACTCGGGTCCTCATTCTTCCATGGCATGCATTTTACTCACTGGACATCTCTCTAGACCTGATTAATCTAATTGTTTATTTTGTATGTGTTTTTGCCAGTAGTCTTTTCCTATGCATGTGTAAGTTTGTAATTCTTTTTTTTTTTTTTTTAGTTAACAGATATCTAGATCACTTCTAATTTCTGAGTGCTTTAACCTATGGGATGAATTGTTATCTGTTTAAAATTTAATAGTGCTTAGCTTTTAGGTATGGTTGTTTTCTCAGATTTATGAGTCATGAAAACTTTCTCAGATTACTGAAGAGCTAGTAAATTATACATTTAGGAATAATTAATTAGGTTTCACAATAGCTTTTGCCTTGAGTATTGTGAGAAGTTTATAGGGCATGTTCACAATGTTAATGCAATATTTAAGTCACATATTACTGAGTTAAATTTCCTTATATTTGAAAATATTTCATCTTAATTTGCTATTTGTTTCAAATATGAATTAAGTCATGTCTGGTGTCTGATGCCTTTAGTCCCAGCAGTTGAGAGGCTGTGACAAGGAAATCATGAGTCTGTGGACAGATTAGGCAACATAGTGAATTCTAGGCCAGCCCAGGCTACAGGGCTAGACATGGTTTATTAAGAGAACTAGAATTTATGGAAGAAGTTATATGAAGCTCAAATTTATATATAAATACATGTTTCAGGAGATATCGGGGAAATTTTCCAAAGAGACTATTTATTGTTTGGTTGGTTTGTTTTCCTATAAGCATATAGGATAAAGTATCTGTACTCTGTATGTATTATTTTTGTAATAGTCATAAGATACTATGAAGGGAATAATTAGTAGAAACTATTATCTCCTAATTAATTAATGCAAAATGTTACAATATGCTAACTATGCTATGAAGGCACTAATAAATTCTTGCATATATTTAAAATTTGTAAATGTGCTCTAATGGACAAATTTAATATGATTTATGTTCCTATAAATACATAAAGTATTTTATAACAGCTTAATGATGTTAAAATGCTAATTAATGATACTTAACAGAAATCAAGGGCTTTCAAATGATGGGCTTGAAGTGGTAGGAAAATAATTTCTTGGAGTATTACAACTCTGAGTTGAAACTGCACCCATGTTTTTATAAATAAATTTTAAACATAGCCTAGGAAAGTTAGGAGGTAGTGAATAAAATAGAAATTTCTAGACTTTATATTTTAATGAGGGTGAGAAGTATAGGAAAACAATAAAAGTGTAGTATAGTCGTATGACTTGTACAAAACGAGAATTGTCCTGTAATTCCAACAATGGGGAAGCAAAGGCAGAAATTCATAGGGATGGCTGACCAGGTAGCCTAGCCGAATCAGTGAGCTCTAAATTCAGTGAGTTTCTCTCAAAGAATTAGCTGAAGAAAAATTTACAATCAACTTCAATCTTGGGCCCCCATACGCTCATACTCACAGATACAAGCATGCATAATGAACCCTAACATCTCTATGATTTAGACTCATTATGCATAAAACATGACAAATGTTAGCTAATAAGGGTGGCTATTTTAGGTATCAGTACTCTGTAATTAAAGCTGGCACATCATAGGTAACTATGAAATGTTTTAAAAAAACGTTAGCCTGGGCGTGGTGGTGCATGCCTTTAATGCTAGCACTCAGGAGGCAGAGGTAGGAGGATCGCCGGGAGTTCAAGGCCACCCTGAGATTACAGAGTGAGTTCCAGGTCAGCCTGAGCTAGAGTGAGACCTTACCTCAAAAAAAAAAAAAAGTTTTCTGGACACTAAACAAAAATTATGTCATAATTAAAATGTCTATACTGATTTCATACACTTCCATTTCTGTATTTTTTTAAGTGAAAGCATGTTTTGTATTCCATTCTTATATGAATTCAATAAACTTTATTGACAACCTTTTATCACATCAGGTATCAAAAGCTAAATCCTCATAACAGTCCTATTTAATCTTTTTCATCACTTTGCCCTCTTATGCCAACCAAATTGACAGAAGCTGAGAAGGAGTATAAATAGCAAACTGGTTTAAATTATAAAATTATAGAAAATTTAAAATCTATCAGATCAACTTTTTGATTCTTACATGAGATCATGCAGTGCTTACCTTTACTGTATTCTTATGTTCTGAAATTTTGACTGCATACATTGCTAGCTTTAGTTAATTTAAGGTAATTTGTATACTACCTGAAAAGTCTTTGAATAATAGTTTTATTTCTATTATCATGTGTCAGTCCTATTTATGTTGTTAACCCATTCGCAGTCCATAGTTATATGTGATACTATACAGAGATCTGGTTTATGTTTATTTGTTGAACTAGTGTTTAGAAACTCATTGAAACATGTAAGCCAGCTCTTATTGACTGTATCATGTCTTTTGAATAGTGTGTCCACATAAGGAATTACTGTGCTTTTATGCTTTTGAAATTTCTGTCATGGTTTAAGGTTATATCTCATAGTTCACATACCTACTCATCTATGTTGCTGGAACATGTAATATTTTAGAATAAGTATAGATTAGTACAATAGACAATCTTTGATTAATTTTCACTGTTGAACAGTTTCAATTGTTAGAACAATTTCAAATTTGTCCTGGTTTCTGATTTGATTAGGCAGGATTTTGAGTATTTCTGTGTCATTGTGATTTTTATCTGTGTGCTAACACTTTGCTCTATTTTTCCTTTGTTGTCTCTTCTATCATACTTTGTTTTCTATAGAGCACTTTTTTCCTGTTTTCTATTGGTTTGTTTTGTCATAGTAATGTTTGTCTGAGATAATTTACTTGCATATTTTCTGAATGCTTCAATTTGGGGGATGAACTGTGTTGAAATGACATTATGTTTTAAAGATTCAATAGATGTTACTATTAAGAACATTTGTACTTTATGAAAAACTAAGACAACATGACAGTGGGGATTTCTTTTTTCTTTTTTGTATCTTTTTTCTTTCTTTCTTTTTATTGACAACTTCTGTACTAACAGACAATGAACCATGATAGTTCCCTCCCCTCCCCCCATTCCCCTTCAGAACTCCACTCTCCATCATATACCCTCCCTCTCTCCATTAGTCTCTCTTTTAATTTGATGTCATCAGCTTTTTCTCCTATTATGAGGGTCTTGTGAAGGTATTCCTAGACACTGCAAGGTCATGGATATCTAGGCCAATTTCTATCTGGACAATTGCATTGTAAGGAGTCATATCCTTCCTTTGGCTCTTACATTCTTTCCACCACCTCTTCCGCAATGGACCCTGACAGTTGGAGGTGTGACAGACATGTTTCAGTGCTGGACACTCCTCTGCCCCTTCTTCTCAGCATCCTGGTGGTCATCTCCATCTGAAAAGAAAAGGTTCTCTAACCAGAAGTGAGAGTAGCATTAATATGGACATTAAGTGTAGTGCTTTTAGGGCAGTTTGATGGGAATAATGTATACATTTAGCCAGACAAGCGCAGGCTTTATACCCCTAAGGCTCACGATCTCCCCTGCGATAGACTTTTGGTTAGTTTTTTCAGTACCAGGCATGTATTCCCTCCCACAGAGAGGCCCTTCAGTCCAATGAGGGAGCAGTTGGTTTCCCCAAGAGCAGACATGCCACTATTGTACCCGTTCAGTCATTGGGCCTGTATGGCCAAACTTGAATTTTCCAGTGTCCACTGTTTTCACTGCTGATGATTTCTGTCTCCCATATGGCTGCATGCAGTGCAGCTTTTTCCAGCTTTCAGTTGGCTGGTCTACAGGGAGAAGGTATTCTGCTCAGCACCAGGTTGCTTTTTCAGTGACCTTGCCTCTTAGGCAAGAGATGTCTTCAGCAATAGGGTCTTACCATCTGCTTCTCAAAGGAAACCAAGGGCCTTGGCAATAGCCTTAATGTTTTGGAGGTTACAGTGACCTTCCTGGCCAGCAACTCACTGGAAGGTATCCCATCCCAGGCACTGAAAATTTTCTAATAACAATCTATAGCTTCTGGATGTGCTGTTACTCAAAAAAGTAGGTTTACATAAGTCTTATTCAGAATACCTTGAATTTTGATTGACCTGCCCTTCTTTTATACAATCTCTTCCCCTGGCCTAGCTTAGGCTTTTCCCCTCCCTGTAATCTGTTCTTCTACCTACATATACATTGCTGCAATAGCTCAAGTTCAAACTGTGTTTTCTTCCTTTTAAGATTTCATTATTATATACTAAGAATTTATTTTACCTCTGTAAGTTTCCCTAAGGACCAAAATACTGGACAAATATTGGTATTCATAGGTATTTCTTATTTTCATGATTTCTCAATATTCACTGCGTTATTAATTTATAACAAAATATATAATTTAGGATGAATCCCTCTGCCATTGCTACAAAAAGCATATAATATATAATCCATTAAAACTGTATATAATATATTATATATAATGTATATATTACATGTATATATAATGTATAGTATATGTACATACATGTATGATATATAATGCATTATGGTTCAGAAAATTTTGTATCCATAGAAATAGTTTCTTTCTCTAAAGTATTTGTGATACTTTGTTTAATTTTATTTTTAGTAAGTATGTGTTTTGTAAAGACACATCATGTGTTGGTACCATCATTTCTCTCCTTCCTATCCCCATTCCACTAAGGCCTCCTCAGTGGGATTGCTGGTATTCACCACAGGTTTGTGGGTTACAAGTTCTGAGAGCAGAAGGCATTCATTATGGGGAGGGGGCATAAGGCCTCTGGATATTCCTTCTCAACTTGTAGCTTTTACAATCTTTCCACCCTCTCTTCTGAAAAATTCCCTGCCTGAGCTGTGGTGGTTTGTTTTAAATTGACTTTAGTGTTGAGCTCTCACAAGACTTTGGGTTTTTGCTTTGATATGTGTTGAGTATCCTCAGTGTCTGTCACCTTCAACCTGGCACAGGTTGCCAGGTTTGCCATGGAAGCAGCACTGTTGTTCATGTCTCTAATTCCTTTGTGGTTTCCCCTGGACCCTCGCTGAAGTATGAGGGGTGGTTCATCACGTGCGAGACAGTCAGCTATCTTTTCTTATCTTGTTGATAGATTTTGACTATCATTGGTTCTTGATGCCTTCTGAAAAAGAAAAACAGAATCTCCAAAAGAGTGAGATCAGCACAGGTTAAAGGTGTAAACAATGTCAATTTAGCAAGATTTTGATGAATATAGCCCCACTTTAGCCCAAAAACTAGTGGAGGCTTTTCCTTGTAGACCATGGTCTTAATTGCCATAGGATTCTGAATAGATTTGCAGTTCCAGCTATTGGTTCATTTCCACTGAGCAGATCTCCTAGACAATCAGAAAGCCATTGGCTACCATCAAGGCTGAGTGCCACTATTGTGTAAGTGTGTACATCCTGTTGGGCTGGTTGCTTTTGAATAATACTGTCCCTAGTTGCTCACACTGTTGTTTGCCCAACAGCTCATGTACACTTTCCAGAACTATGCAGGCTAACCACCTGTGAACTGGCTTCCTTCCTAATTCCAGCTGGATCTCTCTGTGATCTGTATAGGCAGCACAGGGTGTCTTCAGCAATAGGATCTTACCTTTTACCTTAGACTGGTAATCAAGTGCTTTGACAGAAGTCTATCTTATTTTGGGGACCTTGTGTGTCTCTCGGATCAACAGCTCACCGTGGGTAGCAACTAATTTCTGTTACTGGGAGTTGCAGGCCAGACCCAGGTGTTTTAAGGTTAGACTTCATTCCACCCTCTCTAGGCACCTTCTTACCAGACAATTCCCCCATAATCCTGTTGAGAGTTATAATATTTTAGTCTACTGTCCAAAAGCAATATTTCTATACTAAATCATTTTAGGTTAAGCTTTGTGTGTATCTCCTCCAACCTCCTATTCTCCTCTGCCCAAACCCTTCCATCCCTATTGTCTGTCTTTCTGGTTGCCTGTCAGGTATGCTAGCAACTTAAGCTATTCTAGGTTAGGAACCACAGATGAGGGAGAACATGTGACATTTGTCGTTCTGTGTTCATGTGAGTTCACTGAGTATGATTTGTTCTGAATCCATCCATTTTCCTACAAATTTTATATCATTTTCATTATTGGTGAGTGGAATTCCATTGTGTAAATGTACTACATCTTCACTATCCATTTGACCAATGATGGGCACATGGGTTGATTACAGATCACAGTCATTGTGAAATGATCAACTCTAAACATGGTTGAGCACACATAAAATAATAAGGGAGATTCAGTATAAAATAAATGTACAACATAGAGTGTTCTTAACTGTTCTACTTGACAAACACCTCAGATTAGCAACTCTTGGTTTTTAGTAATGAAGCCTGCTTTTAGAAGTCTCTGACACAGAAATGTTTCTGCAGTGAAGTATGGGGCATTTAGTATAAATGCACCAGAAGATGAATAACAGCGCGAGTTGGTAGCTCTATTTTCATCTTTGTCAACAGTATCCTTATTGATTTCCATAGTGGTTGTACAAGTTTGCACTCCCACCAAAAGCAAATGTGGACTCCTCTTTCTCCATATCATAGCCAACATTTACTGTCATTTGACTTTTTATGATTGCCATCCTGACTAGAATAAGGTACAATCTCATAGTTGTTTTCATTTGCAGTCCTTGAGGCTTAAGGATGTGGAATATTTTCTTAAGTATTATACATTTGTATTTCTTCTTTTGAGAACTCCCTGTTCAGTTCTTGGCCCTACTTTTTGAGTGGATTCTTTGCTTTTTTATTGCTTATTTCTTTGAGTTCAATAATTTAGAATTGGGCCTCTGACAGTTTCAAATTTTTTCTAATTAGGAAGTCTTTTGACTCTGATAATGGTATGTTTTTCTGTACAAAGACTGTAGTTTAATGTGATTCTGCTGGTTGAGGGGCTGTTTAATTTCCTGAGCTACTGGGGTATTATTCAGGAAGTCTATCCCAGTCTGGAAACTATATTTTCCTCCAATAATTGGTTTCAAATTTTTAAATTTTCTCCAGAATTGACCATTTGTTGAAGATGCTGTCTTTTCTCCATTATTAAATTTCTCCAGGACCATTTGTTGAAGATGCTGTCTTTTCTCCATTGTATATTGTTGGCTCTTTTTTTGTTTGTTTGTTTGTTTGTTTTTCAAAGATCAAGTATCTGTAATTATTTGAACTAAGGGCCAGGTCTTCAGTTCTGTTCCATTGGTCTATATGTCTGTTTTTATGCCAGTACCATGCTGTTTTTGTTACTATGACTTTGTAGTATAGCTTTAGATCAGGTATGATGATACATCTAGAGGTGTTTCTTTTGGTGAGGATATTTTTGGATATCTGAGGCCTGCTGCCAATCCATATGAATTTTGAGATATTTTTTTCTATCTCTGTGAAAAATGAAGCTGGAATTTTATTGGTATTGCATTAAAATTATATATTGCTTTTGGTGGGATTACCATTTTCATAATATTAATTCTACCTATCCAGAAACATGGGAGGTTTTTCCATCTTCTCATCTCCTCAAATTCTTTATTCAGTATTTTTATGTTTTAATTATATAAGTCTTTTATTTCCTTTTCTAGTGTTATTCCAAGGTATTTTTTTTTTCTGGTGTGTCTATTGAAAATGGGAGAGTCATGCTGATTTCTTTCTCTGTATATTTGTCTTTTTATGTATAGAAAGGCTACTGATTTTTGTGTGTTAACTTTATATCCTGCCACTTTGTTGAAGGAATTTATTACCTTTAGAAGTTTTATGGTGGAGTCTTTCAGGTCACTTATGCATTGGATCATGGCATCTACAAACAGGCTAATTTGTATCTTCTTTTCCAATTTGTATCCCTTTTATATCAGTTTCCTGTCTTATTGTGTGGGCTAAGAATTCTAGTACTATGTTGAAGAGCAGCACTGAGAGTGCGTACCCCGGTCATGTTCCCAATCTTATTGGGAACTCCTGGAGTCTTTCCCCATTAAGTATTACTTGGACTTTAGGTGCTTTGTACATAGCCTTTATTATGTTGAGATGCAAACTTCCGTGCCTAGTCTCTCCATGTTTGGATCAGGAAGTGATGTTGGATTTTGGCAAAGGCCATCTCTGCATCCACTGAAATGATCTATGGTCCTTGTGCTTAAATTTATTTATGTGGTGTGTTATGTTAATCAAATTCCACATGTTGAAACATTCCTGAATCCCTGGGATGAAGCCTGAGGTGAGTAATGCAATTGATGTGTTGTTGAAGTTTGGGAGGATTTTGTTCAGGATTTTTGCAGCTAAGTTCATTAGGGATATAAACCTGTAGTTTCCTTTTCTTGTTCTATCTCTGTCTGCTTTTGGTGTTAAGGAGATATTACCTTCAAAGAAGGAGTTGGGGGACATTACCTTTCTCCAATTTTGTGAAACAGGTAGAAAAAAGTGTTTACAGTTCTTCAATGAAGGTTTGGTATAATTTATTTGAGAAAACTTCTTTTGGGGGAGGTTTGTGATTAAATTTTCAATCTTAGTGGATGAAATATGTTTATTTAGGAGATTTGCCTACTCTGAATTTAGTTTTGGTATGTGGTACATGTCTAGGATTTCATCCATTTCTTCAAGATTATTCAATTTTGTGTAGTAGAGGTTTTCAAAGTATGTCCTGAAGATTCTTCCAATTTCATTAATGTCTGCTGTGACCCCTCCCTTTCCATTTCTAATTTGTTAACTTGAGACATCTCATTTTTCCTTTGATGAAATTGGCCAGGGGTCTATCAAATTTATTTATGTTTTAAAAGAATCAGCTCTTTGTTTCATCTGTTTTCTTTGTTTCCAATTCATTAATTTTCACTCTCACATTGTTTCTTTCCATGTGGAATTCTTAGAGTTGGATTTTTCTTGTTTTTCCTATCCTTTTAACTGGGTGGTTAAGTTATTAATTTGAGATCTCTCAGTCTTTGTTATGAAGGCATTTACTGTTATGAATTTTCCCCTTAAAATTGCCTTCACTGTGTCCCATGAGTTTTGGTACATAGTATTTTTGATATCAATCAGTTTTAGAAGTTTTACAATTTCCTTTTTATTTCTTTGACAAACCATTTAGTATTTAAAAGTGTTTGGTTCGATATTCAGGAGATGGTGTATTTTCTGTTTCTCTTGTTTTTAACTTCTATGTTCAACACATTGTGGTCCAATATAATGCAGAAAGTGAGGTCAGTTTCCCTGAATTTATGAAAGCATACTTTATTCCGTAAGTTATGATCTATTTTGGAAGTTTAATGGGCTGCTGAGAAGAATGTGTATTATGTGCAATTGGCATGGAATGCTCTGTAGATGCCTACTAGGTCTAGTTGAGCTATGGTATTGTTAAGATATATTATTTCCCTGTTGATTTTCTGCTTGGATAATCTATCTATTGATGATAGTGTGGTATTAAAGTCCCCTACTGTGATGCTATTGGAATTTATTTCTGGAAGGTTGTCAAGTAGTTTTTTGGTTTTTAAAATGTAGTGCAACTGTGTTTGGTACATATAAATTTATAATTGTGATGTTCTCATATTGGACTTTTCCCTTGATGAGTAAAAGTGACCTTCTTTTTCTTTTTTTTTTCTTTTTTTTGAGAGAGAGAAAGGCAGAGGAAGACAAATAGAGTGTGAACGAAATCCAGATGCGTGCACCCCCTTGTGGTCAAGTTCAGAATTGCACCGTTGAGTCACTTTGCATCCAGCTAAACGTGGGACCTGGAGATAAGAACCACTGGAGATTGGAGCCAGCATTCTTAGGCTTAGGAGGTAGGCACCTTAACTGCTAAGCCATCTCTCCAGCCCTCTTTTTCATTATTTTTGGTTTGAGGTCTACTTTGTCAGATATTAATATAGCCACATCCACTTGTTTCTTTTTCTATTTGCTTGGAAAATCCTATTACATCCTTTCACCATGAGGAGGTGTCTGTACTTAGTGGTGAGTTGGACTTCTTGAAGGCAGCAAAGAGAAGGATCCATTTTTCTAATCTGAGTTAACACCACTAATGCTTAAGGCTATAACTGTTTGTAACTTATCAAAGTTTTGGGGCTCTTGAATTGTTTCTTCCGTCTTGTCTTCCAGGTCTGAGATTCTGTCCTCCACAAGATTATCTATTTGTGAGGGTTTTTTGAAAGGCTTTTATAAGCTCTATGTTATTTATATTTTATGTTGTCTTTTTCTGTATACTGTCTATCAATTTTCTCAGCTCCAATTTCAGGTTGTGGTTTGATTTTGTTGATGCTTCTTGGAATTCACTCTTGCATTTATCCATGTCATCATTGAGCTTAAACATCTGGTTATCAAGATCTTCTATTCTGTGGATGACTTTTAGTTCATTTATCTCTCTTTTGAGGTCTCTTTGGTTTTCCTCAATTAAGTTAAGCCTACTTAAGAAAGCTGTGTGCATTTCATTTATGCAATTGTTAGTTTTTTGGCTATTTGCCTCCAGTTCTTTGATTCACTTTGTCAGTGTCCCATAGCTTATTTTGCTTTCCTTTGGGAATTCTATTTCTGTTGACTCCTCTGTTTTCACTGGAGACTTTCATTGTGAATCTAGGCAACCTTGTTGGAGATCTCTTAGTTTGCTGTCTCATGGTGTGTGTGTATGTGGGGGGGGGGTCGTCTACACATCTCAGGATTAAAGTCATATTTAATTAAGAAGGAAGCAAGAATTTTCCCTTGTAGTATCTTCAGAAACAGTTCTGGTTTTTGTTTGAATGGGATAGGAGTGGGATGCTTTGTAATCCATGAATGTGCAGGTTGTGAGAGGGGAAAGTACACCAGCAGCTCTGGATTGGTGGCTGATACTAAAGCTATGGCTAGAGATCTGGAATCTCTTCAACTTCAATCATAGCCATGCATTGTCTGTGGGGCTCATGGACAGTAACTCTTACCCTTCTCCCCTACTGTACCCAGATGGACAGGTTATGGAAGATTCACATTTTCCCCTGGCAGATGGTTGACAGATAAGCCTGTGCTCCCCTCCTGGGTCTGAGGCAATGCCTCAAGTAGTCACTAGAAGGGGGTCAGAGCAGTGAGGAGCTGATGAGGGTTGCTGGGATCCACAAACTAGGCAAGTCCAGATTGTTGGCCATGTGGAGGAGTCAGCCATGTGGAGGTGTTAGTGTGTGGTGGTGGCCAGCAATCAGAGGAGGTATTTCAGGAGGGAGCATGCAGGGCTGTAGCAGGCTACTTGGGGTGTGTATCACCCAAGGGCCCTTGATGTTATACTTTTTGTGGGGGACTCTCAGGGGTGCTAGATTGGGCTGCATGGGGTTTCTTGACTCTGATGCAAGGGCTAACTCACGCTGCTCAGTGTGGGGGACCAGTGCACAGGGATAGTGTGGGGTGTGATGGATTAACAAGTACACTTTTGTGGGCTGTGTGAATGCACACAACCCAAGTTCAGGAGTGGGCAGTGTGGGTTTGCTTTTGTAAGATTGACATTTTCACAATATTGATTCTTCCAATCAAAAATCATGGGATATCTTTCCATTTCCTATGTCTTTTGAAATTTCACACTTGAGTGTTTTAAATTTCTCATTGTAGAGATCCTTAACTTTTTTGGAAAGGTTTATTCCAAGGTATTTTATTTTTTTGAGATAATTGTGAATGGGAGAGATTCCCTGATTTCATCCTCTATCATGTTTGTTATTAGTATATAGAGGATCTCGTGATTTCTGTGTATTTATGTTATACCTTTTACATTGGTAAAAGTGTTTGTCAGTTCTAACAATTTGCTGGTAGCGTCTTTAGGGTCCTTTATCTATAGAACCATATCATCTTCAAACAATGATAATTTGATCTCTTCTTTTACAATTTGTATCCTTTTTATGAGTGTCTCTTGCCTCATTGTTATAGCTATGACTTCCAGTACTATATTAAATAAAAGTTGGGATGGTGGACACCCTTGTCTTGTTCCTGAATTTGGTGGAAAAGCTTCAAATTTTTCCCAATTTATTATTATGTTGGCTGTTGGGTTGTCATGAATGGCTTTTATTATGTTGAGATATGTTCCTTCTATTTCCAGTTTCCATAGGACTTTTACCATGAAGGGATATTGGAGTTTGTTCAATTCCTTTTCAGCATCTATTGAGATGATCATGTGATTTTTGCCCTTCAGTCTGTTTATATACTGTTTATATACATTTATCTATTTGTATATGTTGAACCATCTTTGCATTTCTATGATAAAGCCTACTTAGTTGGGGGGAATAAACTTTCTGATATATTCTTGTATTCTGTTTGACAATATTTTCTTGAGAATTTTTGCATCTATGTTCATGAGGGAGATTGGTCTGTTATTTTATTTTTGTTCCATCTTTGTCTGGTTTTGGTATCAGGGTGATGCTGGTTTCATAGAAGTTCAGTAGTATTCCTTCCTTTCTATTTCATGGAAATATTTGAGAAGCAGTGGTGTTAGTTCTTCCATGAAGGTCTGGTAAAATTTACCAGTGAATCCATCTAGGCATGGATTTATAGTTGGGAAACTTTTTATAACTGCCTTGGCTCTCTGTACATGTTATAGATCTATTTTAATGGTTTATCTCATCTTATTTTAAGTTTCTTATGTCATATGAATCAAGGAAATGATCCATTTCTTTCAGATTTTCAAACCTAGAGGCATATATATATTCTTAAAGTATGTCCTTATGATTTTCTGAATTTTTTTGGTATCTGTTGCAATGTGCATTTTCATCTCTAATTTTATTAATATTTGTCCTTTTTTTTCTTCTGGTCAGATTTGCTAAGGGTTTATCAATATTGTTTATACTTTCAAAGAACCAACTCTTTGTTTCATTGATTCTTTGGATTGGATTTTGTTGTTGTTGTTTCTATTTCATTAATTTCTGCCTGAATCTTTCTTTCTTTCTACTGATTTTTGGCTTGCCTTCTTCTTCTTTTTCCAAGTCCTTAAGGTGAAGGAGTAAATTGTATACTTGTGAATTCTCTAATTTCTTAATATAGGTACTTAGAGCTATAAATTTCCCTCTTAGGACTACCTTCATTGTGTCTCAAAGGTTTTGGTATCTTGTATTCTTATCATCATTTGATTTTATCAATTTATCACGTCCCTTTTTATATTTCTTCAATGACCCATTTATCATTCAATAGTGTACTGTTTAGTCTCCTTGAATTTCTGTATGCTCTGTAGTTTCTCTTGTTTCCGATTTGCAGTTTAATCACATTGTGATCAGATAGAATATAAGGGATTATTTTAATTTTGCTGTAATTGTTAAGATTTACTTTGTGTCCTAATACATGGTCTATTTGGAGAATGTTCCATATGCTATTGAAAAAAATGTATATTCTTTAGCATTTGGATGTAATGTTCTATAGATATCTGTTAGATCCCTTTGTTCCATGACATCGTTAAATCCAGATGTCTCTCTGTTTAGTTTTTGCCAGGATGACCTGTCAATCGATGAGAGTGGAGTATTGAAGTCACCCACTACAATTGTGTTTGGTGTTATCTGTGACCTTAAGTCTAATGGTATTTGTTTGATGAAATTGGGAGCCCCCATGTTAGGTGCATATATGTTTAGGATTGTAATGTCCTCCTGTTGAAGTGTTCCTTTAATCAATAATGTGACTTTCTTTATCTTTCATCACTAATGTTGGTTTGAAGTCTATCCTGTCAGACACTAGGATAGCAACCCCTGTTTGTTTCCTAAGCTTATTTGCTTGAAATACCACTTTTCATCTTTTCATCGTAAGACAGTGTCTATCTTTTATTGAGACATGAGTTTCCTGAAGGCAACAAACTGCAGGATCCTGTCTTTTGGTTGGGACATTGAGGTTATTGATATTAAGAGTTATTATTAAAAGGGATGTGTTTAATCTCACCATGCATAGTGCTTTCTGATTTCCATTTATTCTCCTGTTTTAACTGTTATTTCAGTTTGTTTGCTTGTTTGTTTTGTTTTTCCTGTTTCCTCATGTGTGTGCTTCACTTTCTTGTCAGTGTGGAGTCAGGGTCGAGCAATTTACTGGCAAAATTCTAAAATTCAACTGAGCAATATACACATTCAATAAAAACCAGCACAGAGTATTCAATTGAAACAAATATAGATATATGATTATATGTTATATAATTATATAACATATCATTATAATATAATATAATATAATATAATATAATATAATATAATATAATATAAATCCAAAATCACAAAGGGTGTGTGTTGCTCTATACCCTTAATCCTGTCAGCTGGGTGGTTGAGATTTCTGTTCTGAAATGGGTTCCAGGTCAATCTGAATAAGACCCTGCCCCCAATAATGACAGAAGAAAAAGACAAAGTCCCTATTAATCTGAAAGCACCAGAGTCAACAATAAGCAACCCCTAAACACAGCTTAATTGAAAATGGTAAAGCCAACAACAAATATGTAACTCATAACCTGCCCTGACATGGAAAGAGAGATTAGCACTTCCAGTGCAGGCCTATGTACCTGCTTTTTTGTTAGACAGCCTTGTTACCTTTTGGGGTGGCTTCCAATCTCACCAATGCTGTGTGCTCACCTAGATCTCTCCTGGATGTGCTGTGAATCTCGTGTTCTGATCAGCTATGCTGGATGCCCTGCCAGTGGGGGCTGAATGCCTTCTTGGGAGGTTCATGGTTTTGATGACTGGGGGATGGGAGAATTCAGGAAGCCTGGAGTTGTACTGGAACTGCTCAGCTGGTCCCACCTGTATCCTTTTCAGCAGCTCCTTAGCTGATGATCTGTGCTATCTCCCCTTCAGTTTTGATGAGGTTGGAAAATCCTCTTGTTTGGTCTTTGCTGCTGCAGCTGGGTGCTAGACCAGAGTGGTGTGCAGATCTGCCTGCACAGGCTGCAAGCACTTCTGTGGGATTCTGGCTGGCTTCCTTCTTTTTGGTAGATCTTGATCTCTCCTGCTTCTCTTCTGCGGCTGATAAAAACCTATACATGTTCACTTTCCAGATGAAAAGTGTATTTTGCTGTGGTTTTGCTGAAATCCCTCCCTAGGCTGGTTTGGTGTGACTCCGATGCAGCCATCTTACCCTGAAGTCTCCCCTATTGTGATTTTTTTTTGAAACTATTATATAATAATTTCTGGAAGACAGTTTGAAAATAAATTCCAATTCTTTAATGCAATAAATTATTTCATATTGTTTTCATTCCTCTATTAGACACTTAGTATTTGACATGTATGATATTTATAAAAATATTTCATTTTGGATATATTTTACCTTTGTTATTAATTTGAGAGAGACAGAGAGAGAAAGAGAGGAAGAGGCAGAGAGAGAATGGACATTGTGAACTAACTCCAGATGCAGGCACCCCTTGTGTACATGTGCAACATTGCATGCTTGCATCATCTTTGTATCTGGCTAACTGTGGGATCTGTAGATTTTGAACAGGAGTTCTTAGGCTTCGCAGGCAGGCGCCTTAACCACTAAGCCATCTCTCCAGCACATATATTACTTTTTTAACTCATACATCTTGTCAATTTTTCTGATTTCAAAACTTCCTTCATGTACCGCCTAACATAGTTCAAAAATAGAATAATCATATTTTTATTTAAAATTCATATATAATACTTACTGTAATTCAGAGATATTGCCACATTTGGCCCTGGACAATTTGGCTCCCTACCATTACATATATTTGAAAATATGAACTGAGTTCAGCCTCAGTAAATATCCTGATGCATTATTGTCACATGAGGATAAAATCAGTACAGTGTATTTTGATCTAAATGAAGTTGCCATGGCTAATTAAGTATATGAGAAATGTCTGAAGTAATTCAAATATAAGTTGCTTTTTGTATATACATTTACTTATTAGGTTTCTTTTCCCAAATCTTTTAGTGGTGCTAATTGAATTAAAATATTCTTGAGGAATTTACTAGAAATCAAATTTTACAATAAATGCTCACTATTCAAAAAATAGCTATCACTTTTGGGAATAGAAATAATCTCCAGTGACATATCTGACATGAAGACAGAATACAATGTAGTTCACTGTTCGACTTACAAATTTCAGACTCATAATTTCTACTATGTCCTTTAAAACTAATTTCCTTACACTAAACTAATTCCTACAGTAAATTTCTAACATAATCTTCTAGTCTTTTATAATGTAACTTGTATTATTTGTTTTATGTGTGAAGCTTGTATATTATTGTATTAAATATTTTTTCTTCTCTAGTGACAAAATATCTAACAAATGTAACTCAAAGAACATTTTGTTCTGATAAATATTTTAATTATTTATTTGTGCATATGTTGTGTAGGGCACAACGGGGCCTATTGCTGCTACAAATGAATGTCAAGTACTTGTACCAATTCTGTTTCTGAAGATGTGGGTAGCATGGGAATTGAACCACAGTAGACAAACTTTGCAAGCAAGTGCTTTTAGCTGTTGAGCCATCATCTTAGTCCCATGGGTGGATATTTTTTTCTTGATAATTTTTTTTTTATTATGGAAATACTTAGTATGCCTTCATCATGTGTTGGTACCATCCTTTCCTTCATCAGTGCCCCATTCCACTGGGAGCCTTCCTTGGTGAGGTTGTAAGTAAATCCCTATGGTGTTGTGGGTTATGTGCTGTGGGAGTAGCACTTGTATATTAGGGGTAGGTGATGCCTCTGGTCTTAATGTCCCAATCTTTGAATCTTACAATCATTCCACCTCCTCTTCCAAAAAAATCCCTGAGCCATGGTGGGTGTGTTTTAAGTCTCCTTCAGTGATGAGATCTTAAAAGCCTCTGGATCTCTGCTTTGGTAAGTGTTGAGTATCCTCAGCATCCATCTCCTTCACACTAGTGCTAATTGACTGACTCAACATGGAAACTTCAGTCTTGCTCATCTCCCCAGTTCCTCTGTGGTTTCAGCTGGGGTATGGCTGAAGTGTGAGGTGTGGTTAATCTCCTCAGGTCTTACTAACTTCTGAAAAAGAAAAGCAGATTCTCCAATGGAGAGTGAAGTCAGCAGTTAAATAGGAGAAACATTATTAATTTAGGGAGAATTTTATGGATGTAGTTCCTCTTTTAGCCAAAGATTAGTGGGAGCTTGATATTGGAGAGCATAATCTTTGCCTCCATAGGATTCTGATCTGGTTCCCAATTCCAAATGTAGGTTCCTTTCCACTGAGTTGATCCCTTAACCAATCAGAAAGCTATTGGCTACCCACCAAGCCTGTGTGCCACTATTGTACTGGTGTGTACATATTATCAGAGTGTTTACTTCTGAGTCACTTAAACCTGTAGTTGGTTGGAGCATTGTTGGCTACCTTACCCCAGTAACCCATGTAGAACTTTCCAGCACTATACGGGCTAACCTTCTATGGGTCTGCTTCTTTCTATTCTAGATTCTAGCCAGGTCTCTCTGTGTTCTGTGCCAATAGCATATGGTGTCTTCAGCAATAGGGTCTTATTTTTCTTCAGGTGGGTAATCAAGGGCTTTGACAGAAGCTTGTCTTGTTTTGGGGACGTGGCGGTCTCTCCAATCAATAGCTCATTGTATGTAGCAACTGACTTTTGGTACTGGGAGTTACAAGCAAGAGCCAAGAACATTTTAAAGTTAGGCTTAATTCCACCCTCTCCAGGGCCCTTCTTCTCAGGTGCTTCCCCATGCTCTGGTTGAGGGTTCAGTCTTTTAGTGTGCCTTCAAGGTACAAGTTCATTTTGGGTTTAGTCTGGGGTTCTATCACTCTCTTTCCTATCCCCCTCCACCCAAGCCCTTCCATCCCTATTGTTTGTGCCTTAAGTTGCCTATCAGGTATATGAGCAACTTGAGCTAATCCACATTAGGAACTGCATATGAGTGAGACCAAGATAGTCTTTCTGTAATTGAGTTTTCTGAATATGATCTGTTACAAGTTGGTCCATTTTTCTACAAATTTCATTTTGTTATTTTTTTATTACTGCTGAGCAGAATTACATTATTGAAATGTACCACAACTTCATTATCTGTTCATCCAATGATGGACATCTGGGTTGATTCCAATCCTTAGCTATTATGAATTGAGTGGCTATAAACATGGTTGAGCAAATACTGGGTCTGTTGGCAGCTTTATATTTATTCTTTTCAGGAATATCCACATTGATTTCTATAGTGGTTGTACAAGCTTACAATCCCACCAACAGTGAATGAGGTTCCTTCTTTCTCCACATCCTTGCCAACATTTGTTGTCATTTGATTTTTTAAATTTATTTTTATTAGTTATGGACATACTTAGTATATAAACAACACATGTTGGTACCTTCCTTTCCCTCATACTTGCCCCTTTTCTAAAGGGGACCTCCTGTTTGGTGTTACAAGTTATCCACATAGGGATTGTAGGTCATGCATTGTAGGGGCAGCAGTCAGTTATGGGGGAGAGGCAATGCCTCCATGCATTTTGTCCCAACTTGTGGCTTTAACAATCTTTCTGCCCCTTCTTTCACAAAATTCATTGAGCCATGTTGGGTGTGTTTTAAGTCTACTTCATTGATGGGCTCTTAAGGACCATCTGGATCTCTGGATCAGTAAGTATTGAATATCCTTATTGATTATCACCTTTACCCTTGTGCTGATATCAGCTTCACTGAGAAAGCAGCACTCTTGCTCATTTCCCCAATTCATCTGGGTTTCAGCTCGGTCCAGGCTGAAGTACAATGGGTGGTTTACCTCCTTAGGTCCTGCGCCCAACAGAAAAAGAAAAGCAGATTCTCCAATGGAGAATGAAGTCAGCATAGAGGTTAAATGGGATAACCATTGTTAGTTTAGAGAGAATTTAACGGATATAGTCCCTTCTACAGCCAAGATTAGAAGGAGCTTGATATTGGATGGCAAAATTTTTGTCTGAATATGATATTGACTTGATTCCCAGCTCCAGATATGAGTTCCTTTCCACTGAGTGGACCTGTTAGCCAATTCATAAGCAGTTGGTTACCCCCCTATGGCTGTGTGCCACTATTGCATTTGTGTGAGCATCCTATCAGGTTGTTTGCTTCTGAGTAGCTTAGACCTTTAGTTGTTTGGACTTATTTAGACCACTTTCCCTAGTATCTCATGTAGTGCCTCCCGGCACTACATGGGCTAACTGTCTGGGGACTGGTTCTTTTCCAGGTTCTAGCCAGGCCTCTCCATGTCCTGTGCCAACAGCATATGGTGTCTTCAGCAGTAGGGTCTTACTCTCATGGGTAATCAAGTGCTCTGACAGAACTATGTCTTGTTTTGGTGGACCTTGTAGGTCTTTCTGATCAAAATCTCATTGTAGGTGTTAACTGCATCCTGGTACTGGGAGTTACAGGCCAGTACCAAAGGGGAAAAAAAAAAGAGAGAGAGAGAGAGAGAGAGAGAGAGAGAGAGAAATTTAAGGTTGGGCTTCATCCCACCCTCTCCAGGGCTCTTCTTTTCAAGTGCTGCCCACAAGGCCTTGCTGAGGTTTAAACCTTTTTGTCTCTCTTCTGAGCTATGGGTTTCTATGGGCTCAGTTTTGTTTTCCTCACACACACCCTTCTGCTCCCCTCAAGCACTACTTTCCCTATTGTCTAGGCCTCAAGATGCCTATCAGATATGTCAGCAACTCAGCCTGATCCAGATTAGGAACCCCAGATGAAGGAGACAATGCAGTGATTGTCTTTCTGTGATTGTGTGAGTTTGCTGAATATGAAATGCTCTTAGTTCAACCAATTTTCTACAAATTTAATTGTGTTTTTTTTTTTTTGTTTGTTTGTTTCTCTCTGTTAATGGTGAGTAGAATTCCATCATGGAGATATACCACATCTTGGTTATTCATTCGTTCAATGATAGGCACTTGGGTTGATTCCAGTTCTTAGCTATTATGAATTGAACAGCTATAAATATGTTTGAGCAAATATTTCTGTAGGAAAGCATTGAGCATTTAAGGTAAATTCACAGTAAGGGAATAACTGGGTTTGTTGGTAGGTCTATATTCATCCTTTTCAGGAATCTCCAAAATGATTTTCATAGTGGTTGTAGTAAGGTGGAATCACATGTTTTTTTTTAGTTTGCATTTCCCTTATGGTTAGGGATGTTGATCATTTCCTTAAGTGTGTGTTAGCAATTTGTATTTCTTCCTCTGAGAACTCCTTATTCAGTTATCTTCCCCATCTATGGAGTGGGTGTTTGATATTTTATTGTTTAGTTTTTTGAATTATTTGCAGATATTTTATTTTATTTTATTTTATTTTATTTTATTTTATTTTATTTTATTTTATTTTAGATATTGGCTTCTGTCAGTGTTATAGGTGGCATTTTTCCCCATTCTGTGGGTAATCTATTGGCTCTGCTTATGGTATGTTTATCTGTGCAAACACTTTTTAGCTTCATGAGATCCCATTGGTTTAGTGATTGTCTAATTTCCTGGGCTACTTGAGTTTTGTTCAGGAAGTTTTTCCTTACTCCTAAATCATGTAGAGTTTCTCTTATTTTTTCTTCCATAGGAGAAGAGTTTCCAGTCTTATATTGACATCTTTAATCCATTTGGTCTTGATTTTTGTGTATAGTGAGGTTAGTGGGCCTAGTTTCATTTTTCTACATGTGGTTATTCAATTTCTCCAGCACCATTTGTTGAAGATGTCTTTTCTCTAGTCTATATTATTGGCACCTTTGTCAAAGGTCAAGTAGCTGCAGTTATTTAACCTAAAGTCTTGGTATTCAATTCTCTTCCATTGGTCTGTATTTCTGTTTTTATGCCAGTGTTGTGCTGTTTTGTTACTATGGTTTTATAATATACTTTAGTCAGGAATTGAGATGCTTCCAGAGGTGTTTATTTTGCTGAGGATATATTTTGATATCCAAGGCTTGCTGCCATTCCATATGAATTTTGAGATTATTTTTTCTATCTCTGTGAAGAATGATGTTGGAATTTTTATTGGTATTGCATTAAATCTGTATATTGCTTTTTATCGAATTGCCAATTTCACAATATTAATTCTACCTTTCCATGAAGAAGGGAGGTCTTTCTGTCTTTTCAAGTCCTCCTCGATTTCTTTCTTGAGTATTTTTATGTTTTCAGTATATATGTCTCTCAAATCCTTGATTAGTGTTATTCTAAGACTTTTTTTGTTGTTGTTGCTTCTGGAGAAGAAATACCCTCACTAATTTCTTTCCCGCATATTTTTCCTTTGCATATTGAAAGGCTACTGATTTTTGTTTGTTGATTTTTCTATGCTGCCAGTTTAGTGAAGAAATTAATCACCTTTAGAAGTTTTGAGATGGGGACTTTCTGGCCACTTTTGGATAGCATCATGTCATCTGCAAATAGCAGGAACTAGATTTCTTTCTTTCCAATTTGTATCCCTTTCATTTCCTTCTCCTGTCTTATTGCTTGGGCTAGGACTTCTATTAGTATGTTGAAGAGCCATGGTGAGAGTGGGCATACCTGTCTTGTTCCCAATTTAAATAAGAACTACTTCATTAAGTCTTTCCCCATTAAGAATTATTTGGGCTTTAGTTGTTTTATATATACCTTTTAGTGTGTTGAGATATAAACTGTCCATGCCTATTCTATCCAGCATTTTGATCATGAAGTTATGTCATATTTTGTTAAAGACTTTTCTCTGTATCTATTAAAATGATAGTGTGGTTCTTGGGATTAAGTTTATTTATGTGGTGTATTACATTGACTGATTTCTGTATGTTGAACCATACCAGCATCCCTGCAATGAAGGCTACTTGATCAAGGTGGATAATGCCTTGTATGTGTTTTTGAATTTGGTTTGGGAGAATTTTGTTCAGGATCTTTGCATCTAAGTTCCTCAGGGATATAGTTTTCTTTTGTCTTGTTGTTGTATCTCTGTCTGGTTTTGGTATTAGGGTGATGCTAGCTTCCTAAAAAGAGTTGGGGAGCACTACCTGTTCTCCAGTTATGTGGAACAGTTTGAGAAGAATTGGTTTCAGTTCTTCAATGAAGGTTTGATAGAATTTATTTGATAAACCATTTGGCCCTGTACTTTTCTTTGGGGGAAGGTTCTTGATTACCTTCACAATCTTGATGGATGTAATAGGTTTTTCTAGGAGAATAATAGGCTCTCAGTTTAGTTTTGGTAGACAGTATATGTCCAGGAATTCATCCATTTCTTCCAAATTATCCAATTTTGGGGAGTAAAGTTTTGGGAAATAAGTCCAGATGATTCTTCCAATTTCATTGATGCCTGTTGTGACCTCTTATCATTTCTAATTTTGTTAATTTGAAGCATCTCTTTTTTTCACTTCAACAAATTGGACTGAAGGGATTTATTTTGACTCACAGTTTGATGATATATTTCCATCATGGTAACGAAGTTATGGCCAAAGAGTTTGGAGGAGCTGATCACACTGTATCCATATTGAAGTAGAGAGAAACTAACACTTGTGCTCTGTTTTTTCTCTCTTTCGTATTCATTTCAGGACTGCACCCCATGGAGAGAAGAACCCATGTTTAAAGTGAGTCAACTCACCTCAATTAATCTAGAAACTCACAAATATGCTCTGAGTTTTTTTACTTGGTGATTCTATATTCTGTCAAGTAGAAAATCAATATTAGCCATCACGTCTGTTGCATTTACACAAGGCTTTTTGGATGTACTGTGGATGGGTGATGCATTGCCCTGCCAGCTACCTTCTTCTTTATTTGGTTGACATCACATCATTAGCACTGTACACTGTACCCTTTTTCTTTGCAGGTGCACAACAATAAAAACTCTGTTAGCCCATACAAGATGTAGGAAAATTATTGGGAGGAGTAAAGCTGCTTGGTTTCTCTTATAGAAATTCAGATATTTAGGCAGTGTAGTGTGCTTTCAGTGACCTCAGCTTCCGAATGATATGATCAAACATACTATTCATTACATTAGTAAATATTAAACATGGAACTTAAAATAGTCTTGGACACTGTGATAGTGGGTTTATATATCTATATGATGAAACAAACTTCATAGAATACAGAATTATTTCACTTTGTGCAACAAGAAAGGTATATTTAGAAAGAAGATAAGTCACAGTCCTAGGTACCCATAGCTGATAAGAAATAAACTTGAACAGATTTTCAGAAAGATAGGGTTTCAGAGGCAGAATACTCTTCAGCTTAGTTCTGTTTATAACTCTTATGATAAGTTGCCACATTTATCCTTTTCAGTTTTTCTCTCACTGCTTTCCCTCTTGATTTTTCTGTTTTAAAATAACACTTAATCCTTTCATCACCATAAGACACCCTATACTGTCTTTATTTTTAGCATTACTTCTTTGAGGTTTCCCTTTAAATCTTTCTATATATATATCCTTGTATCACTCCATTTGCCTGACCATTTATTTACTTTACTTGTTTGTGTTTACTTTGTATGTCCATATATGCCCAACTCTTCTGTGTATCACAATACTGATTATTGACAACAGTATTAAAATGCTACCTTTGAAGGAGAAGACAGCTGCGCATCATGTTGGTCTCTGTGCACCAAATTTGATCCATGTAAGCAAAGATGAAAACACACACACACACACACACACACACACATACACACACATTTATATAGTTAGCAAAATAAGAATTGAGTTACTAACTGGGGTAATACAAGATGTTAGGTTTTTTTGGTATATATGAATTAACTATATTTTGTAAAAAATCCATTTATTTCATAATGTGAAACACTAATAGGAAATTTCAATTGAAATTGTAGTGAAAAAACAAGTTTAAAATTAATTATTGTTATGTTATATACTATAAAATATGCATTAAGTATATTTCCAAGAAGCCAATGGGACAAAAAAGTGAGAATCTTTTTCAAATAAACTCATATTTTGTATATTGCATGTGTGTTTGCATAAATAGAATTTTATACACAAGATCTATGAAAATTTATTAAACACAATAAGGTAAACCTTTAGTATCAGTATATTGTTTTCTTGTGACATCTCAAAGACAGAATCAATGAGGCAGTGTAAACAAAATATATTTATTATAATTTAAAATAAATCAAACATTTTAAAATTGAACAGCTTTTAAAATTAGCTTTTATAATTTGTCATTAAACATTAACATAAAATTGACTCATTATCTTGAAGATGATCATATTTAAATTGGATTTTTAGTATTTAAATAACTACTATTATTAACTTTAGTCAATGAATACATATATTTGTGAAAAACGTGGTAATATTGTGACAAATGTAAAAATTATTTTGAAAGTGAAATTATGCTTTCAGTTAACTAAAGATATTTTGCAGAGTTTTATAATATTAACAATATCAAACATTTTATTTGAAATGTATCATATATGCAATGCTATTAATGCTTCTACTTTATAAATGATAATGTGTACTTCAGGAAAATAAAGATGCTTGAGATATAGTAAAATTTCATGCTTGGTGAAAGCGATGAACATTTCATAAAGACATAATGTAGTTTGTAAGTATACATTTTATCATGTTCAATATATTTAATGTATCCTCAATGAAACTGTGGAAGTCATTATTTTTCTATTATGCTATACTTGAACTTGTTTTATTTTCTTATTATAGGTAATATAGAAAACTATTTTTTATATTTGTTAAGACATGCTTTATGACTTTTTTTTTGTTTTATTTATTTATTTATTTATTTATTTATTTATTTTTTATTTTTTTTGCTTTATTTTTTCTGAGGTAGTGTCTCACTCTCAGGCTGACCTGGAATACACTGTAGTCTCAGGGTGGCCTTGAACTCATGGTGATTCTCCTACCTCTGCCTCCCGAGAGCTGGGATTAAAGGTGTGCACCACCATGCTGGCTAGCTTTATGACTTTTAATGTTATCTGTTTTTAAGAATGGAACATGGCTTTGGAGAAGAAAGTGTATATTTCATCTTTTTCATGCATATTCTTTATGTATGGCTCTGTTAAATACACTCCATCTATGGTTCTGTGCTGGTATTTAACTGAAGTTTCTTTTTTGATTTATTGGTCCCCTTGATGTCTCTATTGATGAGAGTGAGATATGGAAGTCACTCAATATTTCTTTATCTAGACTATATATCCCTTTATTATTTTATTTTTATTTATTTAGTTGACAGAGAGGAAGAGAGAAAGAGAGAGAGAGAGAATGGATGTGCCAGGGCCTCCAGCCACTGCAAATGAACCCCAGACACATGTACCACCTTGTGCATCTTGCTAATGTGGGTCCTGGGGAATCAAACCTAGGTCCTTTGGCTTTGCAGGCAAATGTCTTAACTGCTAAGCCATCCCTCCAGCCCTAGACCACATATCCCTTTATGCCCATTAGTATTTTGTCTTATGATATTGGCTATACTAACACTTGGTGAATATATGCTTACAGTCATCATATCTTTTTCATGGATTGTTCCTTTTATTAATATGTATTTATATGTATTGGCCATATTAATTTCTTCTAATTTTGGATTTAGTCTAAGCATAGATACCAATGTTTCCAATGTTTGCTTTGGCCTTTTACTTGCTTAGTATTCCATTTGACATATTTTTTCATTTTTTAATTATTATTTGAGAGAGACAGAGAAAGAGAGACAGAGAAAGAAAGAGGTAGAGAGAGAGAATGGGCTCCAGGAGCCTCTCAGCTGCTTTGAATGAACTCCAGACATGTGCGCCCCCTTGTGGGCAAGTGCAGCATTGCATGCTTGCTTCACTTTTAAGTCTGGCTAAATGTGGGACCTGGAGATCAAATGGGTGTTCTTAGGCTTGGCAGGCAGGTTCCTTAACTGCTATTTTTCAGCCCATATTTTTCATTTTTAATCTGTGTGTTTTGTGTGTGTGTGTGTGTGTGTGTGTGTGTATGTGTGCACATGCATGTTCATTAATACCTGTTTCTTGTAGACCAAAAAATGTTGGATCTTGTTGCAGACAGCTTCAGGTTCGCTGAGATGAACTTCTATTTATTGAAGCTTACAGATCAGGGAAGTTCCATAATGGCAGAAGAAGAGGCCTGCTCTCACAGGGCCAGGCAGAGAGAGCAAAAGCCAACCAGCCACCACAGCACACAGAGCAAAACTAACTACAGCCAAAAGGTCACACAGCAGACTTCAGGAACTCCTGCTAGGCACATTTGCATATCTTTACAATGGAATCTCAAACCCACCATTAACACCTTAAGACCAGCCCCAGTGACATTGCCTCTAGCAAGGTGATTGCAGATACAAACTATAACTAATAAAACACTGAATATATTGGGGACATATATTCAAAACTACCACATTCCGCCCCTGGCCCCCAATATATTTAGCTCCTGGCCCCCAATAGATTTATAACTATCACACATTGTAAATTGTACTCAGTCCAATTTCAAAGGTTCTCACAGTCTTGATCAACTTAAGATAGTGAGTCCTGTACAATAGTTAAATACTTTCAACATGTAAAGGCACAGAGTAAACATTTTTAACTGGTATAAGGCATAGCAAAGAGAGACTAGAATAATGCAAACTCAACCATCATCAGTCATCAAACTTCTGCAGTTCAAGTTCAATATAACCAGAGACTAACAGTCTGCAGGTTTTCCAATTCCGCCCCTCCAGCTGGGCAGAGTAGCCAGGGAAAACTTTCATCCCATGCCAACACTGCACTCCATGGTAGCCCTTTTGCACAGTCCTGGTATATCCAAAACATCTTCAGGTCTCCATGCAAACCACGGTCCATCTTCCAAAGGCTCTTCCAGCCCATTCCTGAGGGTCTTCATGCCCTACCTCATGCCGCATCTCAGCAGCGGCTCCTGGAACCGTGTGCAACTCATGACCATTCTATGCATTTTTCATATTTCCAAAACTAATACCAGGTGTGCAGGACACAGCCATATTCTTAATCCAGGGACAAAATAAACCATAGCCTTGAAAAGCAGGTTCCTTCTCCAGTCAGCTCTTTCCAAGAGTTTGCATTTTTAACAGTCTTTCCTCAGGCATCCTCTCCATTGTTTTAATGTAAATCAGTCAGGCCACCTTCCTTCCACCTTCCTTAAGATTGCTAATGTGTCAACAATAGCAGCTTAACCAGTCTCAGTGCCTCTACTTTTAGCTTGCTTCAGGTTTTCCAACTCAAAATCTTAAAATCTCAGTCCGATATCTTTAGCCAAGCACATCAGTCCATTACAAATTTAACCTTGATCAAACTTTCTGGGCCTGGATAGCAGAACGTAGCCATCCCTTATGCCAGTAGCCCAGTTCCAACAAAGTCCTCTGCAGTCTTTCCTTCCCCTTAGAAACCTCATAAGCCAAGCCTCGAAGTTCAATACTGTCTGCACTTAGCATTCTCAAACTCTCATCAGAATAGTCCATAAAACTTGGCTTACCACTCCAGAAAGCATCTTCAGTTGCAAGCACCAAGTCCATGCCCATTCCTCCAAAACAAAGGTTCCAAAAGACGAACATCCACACGATCTGGTTCATCTCACCCCACACTCCTCGGTACCACTTTACTGTTGCAGACAGCTTCAGGTTCGCTGAGATGAACTTCCAGACCAGGCACAGTTATGGAGGAAGGGATATTATTTATTGAAGCTTACAGATCCAGGGGAAGTTCCATAATGGCAGAAGTAGAGGCCTGCTCTCACAAGGCCAGGCAGAGAGAGCAAAAGCCAACCAGCCACCACAGCACACAGAGCAAAACTAACTACAGCCAAAAGGTCACACAGCAGACTTCAGGAACTCCTGCTAGGCACATTTGCATATCTTTACAATGGAATCTCAAACCCACCATTAACACCTTAAGACCAGCCCCAGTGACATTGCCTCTAGCAAGGTGATTGCAGATACAAACTATAACTAATAAAACACTGAATATATTGGGGGACATATATTCAAACTACCACAGATCTTGTTTAAAAATCCAGTCTTTGCAGCTGCATCTATTACATAGAGTGTGAAAACAACTTACGTCTAGGGTCATTACTGACAGGCAAATATTCATTTCTACGATTTGCTTTGTGGTGTATTGTGTGTTTGATTTTTATTTTTCTGGTTGGTTCAAATACTATTTATTGCTTTCTTTTGCATTATTCTTCCTTATTCTTTAGCTTTTTACTGAATTTCACAATTGCCAAATTCCTTTGAGTACCCCCTGCAGTCCTGGCTTAGTAGCCTTAAAATTGGTTTATGTGTATCTCAGAAGGTCTTTATTTCTCTATCAATTTTAAAAGACAATATTTTCAATTTTCTGCTCCAGACACCCCAGGTAAGTGCTTTCTATCACACATGAACACATGAGCCACTGCAAGATATTAATTCCTTCTTCTTTTCACTGTAATCATCATTGATATTCATTTCACTGACATGTATGTATGCACATTGCATATATAAATATTTCTTAATAAGTATTTATTATTGAATATCATGTTGAACCAACTTAAAGTTACATAAGAATAAGAAAAATAAAATTGTATTGTTCCTTAATTTGTGCTTTCTTTGATGTTCTTCCTTTATGTATGTTATTTTTTTTACCTACACAATTTTCATTTTCTCAAAATAACTTCTTTAATATTCCTTGTGAGAAAAGTTTTTCAGCACAAAATTTTGTCAATTTTTATTTCTGTGATAAAATATTTCTCTTTAATTTTTGAAAGTTCACTTCACAAGATAATTAAGGCTAGGTTGTAAACATTAGATCTTTCACTTTATTCTATTCTTGCTTGCATGCTTTCTTAGAAGTTCTCTCAAGGGATTCATTCCTAAGGGGTACAATCTGTGTGGCAATTGGAAATGCTACCGTACTATGTACCCCACAAGACAAGGGTGATTTACTATAACAGATCTGTGAAAATAAATATATTTGCATCCAGGTTACTTGTGTTACTGGGAATTGAACCAAGGGCAACAGGCTTTGCAAATAAACACCTTTAACTGTTCACCACTCTAAGAACAAATGAACATATTTGAATCTTTGCATCTAAAGAGATCCTCTCCCTCAACTAGATGGAAGAAATATGGAAGATAAAGGATATCCAAAACCTTTATTTTTGTTTAAAGTTTCTCCAAAATGTGACAAAAATCAGACTGTTGGCAGTATTCATTAGCACTGCAGTCATCTCCTCACTGCAAAAAACAGCCAGCTAGACACAGCTTATGGGAGGAAGGGGTTTATTTCAGGCTTACAAAATCCAGGAGAAACTCCATTAGTAGTGGAAGAAGCTGGCTGCCATTCAAAGCTCCAAGCTGAGAGACATCACCAATAAGCAGCACCATAGAACACAAAAAGCCAGAGCTCAAACTCCTCTCTCCACACCTTTAGAATGTAATTCAGGTATGCCATCCACACACGTTAGGGCTGGACTTCAAGACCCAACCCCAGTGACATTCCTCTTTCCAAGTAAGGAACTGCCAGTGGAGACTCAAAATTTAAGCCTGACTCTATGGGGACATATATCTAAACTATCACATTTAAACTACCACATTACACCAATGGCTCCCATAGACTAATGACCATTTCACAGTGCAAATTGTATTCAGTCCAAATTCAAAGGTCCCTATAACCTTTACCAACTTAACGATTGTTACAAATTCTCAAGTGTCATCTGAGATTTAAAACTATCTCTTAATTTTGAGTCCTGTAAAATAAAAATAAAAAAAAATAAGTGACATACTTCTTACACATAGTAGAACAAAGTAAAAATTTCTATTGCAAAAAGGCATAACAAGGTGAGACTGTACCAATAAAAAATCAATAACTATAGATGAACATCAAAGTTCTGCACTTCAAGCCTGACATCATAACCCAGTGACAACATTCTCTGGGTTTTTAATTCCACCACTTTGGCGGGGCTGAGTGTCCTGGGAAAAATTTTCAGCCTGAACCAATAGCTCCCCATGGTAACCATTGCAGATCTGGTACATCCAATACATCTTCATGTGTCCACTGCAAACCATGGTGGCCTTTTTTGGCTTTCAATACAAAGACATCAGCCTTCTTCACAATGTGGCATCTGAGCAGCAATTCCTATACTAGTGTACACTTCCTCACCTGCTTCCCTGCATTTTTCTCGCTTCCAGAACCACTATCAGCAGCACAGCCAAGTTGTAAATCAAAGGGAAAATAAATTGTGTCATTGAAGAACAGTTTACTTTTTAGATTTTTTTTTTTCTTCAACTCATCTCCTTACGTAACATTTTGCAAAAAATTTGGACAAGCTACTTAGCCAATTTAAATGTAACTTCTTAAAGGAAAAAAAAAAAAAACTTTTTCAGTTCTATACAAGGGAGATGGGGTTGCTTGGGGGTAGGAGATTAATTTGATTAATTGAATTTGAAATACCAGAAAGTTAACTCAAAGGCAATAGCTCACATTTCTTTACCCACCTAGCATCCCATGATTTTGTAATATTTAGAAGAAAGTATGGAAGATAGTAAATGATGTAAGAAAGCAGCAGTTTATGGCTGTTTAGTCTATCACAGAATACTAGGACATGCTTTCCCTGAGTGTAACAGTAAATAAGATATAGAGAAAGTGAGAGAGACAAATTATAACAAAGTTTAATTACACAGGTATATAAAAATGCCATAATAAAATCCAATACTTTACATTCTAACTTAAATGGCTAATTTAAGAAATCCTTCTCAATTAAATAAAACCATTGGTTACTTGAAATAGAAGTAAAACCCTATAGGAAAAACAAGGTGAAAAGTGGAAAGAGGGAGCTGCCAGTAAAATGAAGGTATGGCTGCATGGTAGGTGAGACAAGCTCAGTATATGATATATACTTAAATAAAAAGTTTAAAAAACAATTTTGGGAGGTGGTGAGATGGCTTAGCAGTTAAGGTATTTTCCTGAAAAGTCTAAGGACCCATATTCAATTCTCCAGATCCCACATAAGCCAGATGCACAAGGTGACACATGTACCACACATGTGTACAAGGGGGCACATGCATCTGAAGTTCAATTGTAGAGGCTGGAGGCCCAACACAACATTTATGTCTCTCTCTTTCTCTGTCTGTCTTTCTCATAAAGGTGTGTGGCACCATGTCCAGCAAAAAAAAAATAAATAAATAAATAATAAAATAATTTTTAGGAACGTCTGGCTGAAACTACATTCCATGCATTTTCATTACCTTCCTTCTTCACTGTAAGATACGGATCCAATGTTATGCTGACTGAGGATGAGCTGTTCTCATAAATCCTTTTATTAAGGACAGTTTTAGGCCTCCTATCAAATTCCCTTCTTTGTAAAATTATTTAAAAGGCAAACAGCCAAAACTGAAATATAATTTTATCATAAATATTTTCAAAATCAAATCATAACTTCATAAGTGGAAATTTACATTAAATCATAGCACAATATAACATGATTTGCTTTTGAGTTGTCAGGAGTTTCATTTGGACAAATCTCTTCATATAGAGAACAATTTCCACTAAAGTAGGAGCTCAAGTGGTACGAAAGGAAGTATAGGGGCAAGTTATTAGGTGACATTATTGAAAGATGGCTTTCAAAGTGAGTAGAACTTAACTTTACATCTGAAATCGATTGAAATGCTAACATTTATTCTCACTAATGACAGACACTAGATTCCCAGAAATGTGAAGGTACATGACTGTCTGAGTGTGAGTCATCAGATTCATACCCATGATTTGTCTCTCTTCCTCTTAATTACTCTCTTACTCCAGTGACAAATTCCTTCTAAATTCAAACTATTGTTATCTTAAGGACAGCTCTATAAAAATAAGGTCAATGGGCAATTATCCAAAATCCTTTCACCTTATAGCTTTCACATTTTTATCTTAGTTCTACCTACCCATCAAGTAAATGAAGTTTGATTTAAACTCATATCAACATTTAATAAACATATAATTTACAAATGGTAGGGATCCAGTGATGTTCACAACTTGAGCCTTATACTATGTGGAGAGTTCCAATTCCAAAATCAGACATTTCTCACATTCTTTTTAATCCCAAAATAGTTCTTTGAAGAGACCAGGATCATTCAGCTTCTGGTATTTTTGTATAATATATCAGACATTGACTTATCTTCATGGTGTCTTCTATGATGCTAATATCCTATTTTGTGTGTCTTAGTCAATCACTAGGTAATTTCTGAGTGGTAAAATAGAAGTTCCAAAGAGCATCTTCTAGCCAGGTGTAGCAGACAGCTTCAGGTTCGCTGAGATGAACTTCCAGACCAGACACAGTTATGGAGGAAGAGATATTATTTATTGAACCTTATAGATCCAGGGGAAGTTCCATAATGGCAGGAGAAATGGCCTGCTTTTACAGGACCAGGCAAGAGAGAGAAAAGCCACCAGCCACACAGCACACACTTCAGGAACTCCCACCAGACACACTTTGCATATCTTTACAATGAAATCTCAAACCCACCACCACACCTTAAGATCCGCCCAGTGACATTGCCTCCAGCCAGGTGGCTGCAGATGCAAACAACAAACTAATAAAACACTGAATATATTGGGGGATATATATTCAAACTACCACACCAGGAATACCTGGATTGTTACCAATTACCACATATGAGTGATGGCATTAAGAGAACTTATAACCTTGCCCATTGTAATGTATGAGTGTAGTAAAAACATCTTGTCAGTCTCATTTTCAGGTATTCACAAATCTCTACCTATTATCCTCAGTTATTTACGCATCACTTTATCCATCAATTTTGTCTAACAAAAATCTAACAATATATTTTATTCATACTTTGCCTAAAAATTTATTTTTTTTATTTTTAATGACAACTTCTTTAATTGTAGACAATATCCCATGGTACTCCCCTCCCTCCCCCCACATTTCCCTTTGAAACTCCACTCTCCATCATCTCCCCTCCCCCTCTCAATGAGTCTCTCTTTTCATTTTGATGTCATCATCTTTTCCTCCTATTAGGATGGTCTTGTGTAGGTAGTGTCAGGCACTGCAAGGTCATGTATATGCAGGTCATACTCTTTCTTTGGCTCTCACATTCTTTCCACCCCCTCTTCCACAATGGACCCTGAGCCTTGGAAGGTGTGTTAGAGATGTTTCAGTGTTGAGCACTCCTCTGTCCCTTCTCAGCACTATGGTGCCTTCTGAGTCATCCCGAGGTCACCATTATCTGAAAAGAGAAGTTTCTCTGACCAAAAGTGAGAGTAGCATTAATTTATGGCCCTAAATATTTTTGTGGTAATAGTTTCTAACTATGGAAATCTGTTCTAGATATTTCCTCCTTTCACATTCTCAGAAACTTCTGTTGAAATTTGAACTTGTTCCAACATCACCTCATAACATCTCTAGAGTTGTTTAAAATTGTCAAGTGTTACTTACTTTAAAATGTACACGTGTGTATAACTCCTTCTAATTATTGCTACTAGATGCCAAACACACAAAGTAAAATTCCCAGTGGTGTTTAAAGTTGTCATGATCTATTCTTATCTCTACTCTGGTGAATACCCTGCCCTCTAGTGGTGTACTAAAGTTGCTCATGTAAACTTTGCCATTATACAGTCTAACAAATTTGAGAATTTATAATCGGACATGAATATTCAGAAATATCCAAAATGACTTTTCTTTTAAAATTATACCTTCAGGGGCTGGAAGAGATGGCTCAGCAATTAAGGTGCTTATCTGAAAAGTTTAATGACCCAGGTTTGATTCCCCAATACCTAAGGGAGAGTCACATGCACAAAGTGGCACAAGCATCTGGAGTTCTTTTGCAGAGTCTAGAGACCCTAGTACACCCATTCCTTCTCTGTCTTTCTCTTTCTCTCTGTCTCTCTTCCTCCCCATCTGTCTCTCTTCTCTGTCTTTATCTCTGCTTGTGAATAAATTGAATCAATAAGTAAGTAAATAATAAAACGATACTTTCCTTGGGTTTTCTCAGTTTTCCCTTTCTATTTCTTGCTACTTTCTTTGATCATTTACATGGGCTACTCTCTAAGGTGTAAACAATTTTAAGAATTTTATCCAAGGTTTCTTTTCAGCCCATACTAATTAGTCTTATAGATTTTATACAAACAATATTTGATCTATGTTTCCTGTGTTATTTCCTAAAGTATAACTGTTTTGGCCACACAAAAATGGGTACTTTCCATTGAACATTTGCAAGGATCTTAAATTCAGAATGTATTAAGGCATATACATTATAATGCAAGTACTTAATAAAATGACTGTTACTACTATCTACTTACTAAGCCAGAAATCTGCCATTGCTTTTGCCTTCTAATCCTAATCGATCCATAAACCATATTAATTTTATCTTTCTTTAAACCCTGTCACTCTCACTCTCCTGTGCCATTATCTCAGTTCATTATGATATCATCTATTTCTGGATTATTTTAACACATTTCTAACTTAAAGCAACTTTCTCTGCTTTCAATGTACTCTTCACCCAGAACCTTGCATTTTATTTTTAAAATAAGAAGTTGCTTATACCTTTTCCTTCACTACATTCTTAAATCTTTAATGTTGTTTGCAACGCCCTGCATGGTTTGTTCTCTGCTCACTATTACATGTCCTGTCAGGTGGAAAAATGCTTCATACATTTATGATCAATTTTGAGATAAATGTATGTCCCAGCTAGTGAGAGTTCAGTAATTTTATCTGAAGGAACTTTGTTCATTCCTGGAATGAATACCTTTAAAGTTTCAGTCATTGAAATAAGTTTAGAGCAGATAGCTAAGGAATGACTTCATTTTTAAAACATCACCTCAGCAGGACATTTCTCTAAGATGGAATGCAATAATTTAGCCCACTTATGACAAATGTTCTTTAAAGATATTCATCACTATAAAGGAAGGACAGAGTAAATGTGTCCTTGTTGTGAAGAAAGCTCTATATTTAGATTCAAATTTCTTACCTCAGTCACATTCAGAGGTAGTGCATAACCTGATTTAAACAAATCCAATAATGGAGAGAAGGGAATAGTTAGATTTACTGAGTTGATGCAGATTTGGGGATTTTTTTTTTTTTCAGATAAAACACTGACCTACATGTTCAGTGTGAGTTTACAAATAAATGTTGCTTTCATATGGGAACTCAAGTATTTTCCTTTAAAAAACACATTTTGAATACAAAATGTAGCATTAATTTATTGAAATCTTATATATATGCCAAATAGCTAGTGACTTTATTCTTAACTAATTTTCTTTGGTTGGTAAAGACTATTTTATCTGAATAAAACAAAGAAATATGGCTGAGAGACTTGTTTTAATTCCCCAGAAGAAATGAAAATCACCTCAACCACAAGTGACACATGGTTTTAGGAGAATATTCCTTAAAAGGTGTCATGGAACATATTTGTTTCAGAATAGTATTTGATAAATGGAGAAAAAGAGATTAAAACTGATTTTACTGTTCATGCAAACAAGCTCATCAAAATGATATTTCCATTTCCTTCAATTACTGATACATGAAAGGTTGTGGGTGGAGGTCATTGAAAAGCCTTCTATTATGATTCAGGGATTACCGGACATCTTATGTTCACTATGGACATGTTAAATGGAACTTTGGGGCTGGAGAGATTGCTTAGCGGTTAAGTTGCCTGCCTGCTAAGCCTAAGAACGCGGTTCCAATCTCCAGCTCCCACGTTTAGCCAGATGCAGTGACGCAAGGGCGCAATGCCACACTTGCCCACAAGGGGGTGCACACATCTGGATTTTGTTCACAGCAGCTGAGAGACTGCTGGCGCGCCCATGTCTGTCTCCCTCTCTATCTCTCTCTCTGTATCTCTCTCCAAAAATAAATAAAAAATAAAATTAAAAAATGGAACTTTGGCACATTTCCTTTTATGAAATAAATTATAGGTGGAAGTCATTTGTTGAGATAAGAATTAGTATGGGATTACCATAGCTACTAGTCTGGGCTGCTTTCCACTAAACTAATTTTTGATGAAAGAAAAATAAATTTTCCAGTTTTTGAGATATTTTTTGTTTCTCATTTTTGGGAATGGCAGACAAAACAAGTAATACTTATGATTATTTCAAATTTCTTTTGACTTCTTTAGAATTTGTGCATGAAGATTTTTTGAGTGTTTTAACTCAGCAGAATTTATGGAGTCATATAGTTTAAGGCAGTAATGCAATGTGGTAAGTGGTCAATATATATATTCATTCTTATAATTTTATTGTAATCTAGAAGAATCTATTTAAATTCATTTTGAAAAAAAAATAGCCTTATAGTCTCCTTTCCCACATTTACTCATGTTTTGCTTTTGAATACCTCTATGCTAGACATTTCTGCCTCAGCAAAACCTGTAAAGAAAATGGTTGAATTCAAGCATTTAATTTGTTATATTGTATCCAGTTATTTCTGTATTGATATTACATGAATATGCATGCAAACACACATGTTGCATTTTAATACTAAATTTTATTAAAGCCTTGTAGTGCTATAAGAAGAGCTGGAAGGACCTTTCTTGTGAGAGTTTGAAAGACCTAGCTAAAGACAGAAGAATGGGCTTTGAAGACTTGGTTTATTTTGCAGTGAGCTCCAAATTGCTGGCATGAACCTCCAAAGCAAACACAATTTATGGAAGAAATTGCATTTATTTCATGCTTACAGATACAGGAGAAGTTCCATAATGGCAGAAGAATCTGGTCCCCTTTACAAAATCTACACACAGAGGAAAACCACGACCAGTACCACAAGCAAGCACAGTCTGGGAACCACAGGCAGAGATAAAACACTGTGCATACCTTTAGGCTGAAAACAAATCCTCTCCCAGGAGCACCTTTGGCCTGGACCCCAGGATACATGACACTCTTCCACCCAAGTGGCTAGAAATCCAAATTACAAGCTTTAGTAAAATATCTGAATCTATTGTGGACATACATTCAGCCTATCACAGCTTCTGAGGAGGTTTCAGAGAGGGCAGAAAGGGTATTGTTGGCATTAGGCAGGGTCTTTCAGAAAGACTCTTAAACGATTGCAGTTTAAATAGCCTCAAAACCTTTTATGTTTCTATAACTTAATCTTGCTTATATTTATTTTACTAGGTGAACATATTTTCGTATATTTATTTTCTATACTTTTTTCCATCAAACACATCATTACTTTTAAATTCAACTTTGTTCACCTTTTGAGGTAGAGCCTTGTTAGATTGGTTTTAGGCCACTTAAGCTGCAATGGTTAAAGAGAATCATCCTTAAAGATGGGCAAGATGTTCTGCATTGAGAAAATAGGAAAGAGCCCTTTAAAATGGAAAACCAACCCAGTAAAGGCTCAAGCTAGTAGGAATGCATATAGTTTGAATGAGGGAGCCTCAAGGAAGAGTGCTGAAGGATTATCCCAATCCTCAAGGTGGAGATGTATTCACCCTTGGATTTATATATTTAATGGTCTTGCACCATGTGATACTGAGTGGGTAAAATGAAAATGCAGGAAAGAGGGTCATGAACTGTTAGCACAATTTCAGCAGCTGCCAAGATATGGCATTGTGAAGGAAGGGTGAAATCCCTGGATGGAAGCCCTGTAAAGCCATTGTATGATGCTATCAATATGAAATGTGACTTGCAATGGAGACCCCAGGATATGGGAGATACCATAACTGTGTGCGATATGGCTACCAATGAAACCTGCTGGCTCTAGCTCAGGTAGATCTGCCCAGAAATCAAACAGCACAGCAGTAGGTCAGAATGTGTGTGTTAGAATGGAAAATATCCCCCCCATAGCCTCATGTTTTGGGATTAAGTTTCCTATTTGGTTCTCAGGTGGTGGATCCATTGGGAAGTGAGCATATGTTGCAGGAGGTGTGCTTCTGCAGGCAGACCTGGAGGTTGATAAGCCTGGCCTATTAGATGTTCAGAGCTAGCTTACACTTGCTTTTCTCTCTATGCTGTGGATGTGTGAAGTCAGCCAACTTCCTTCACCATCATGAAGCTTCTGCCTTTGAAATTGTAAGCCTGAAATAATTTTTTTCCTCCCATAAGCTACTTTTGGTTTGGAGTTTTGTTCCAGCAATGAGAAGGTAACTACTATAACTCTCTATGTCAAAACTCTGAATTTGTGTATTAAATGTTATCAACATATATACCCTTAACATCCCTTGTCCAAATAATTTTCTCTTGATTTCAGTTGCTGTTTTACTCAATAAATTCATCAACATAATATCAATATTCAAAATTATTTTATTCATTTTAATATTTTATTTATTTATTTGATAGCGATAAAGAGACAGAAAGAGAAAGAGAGGGCTGGAGAGATGGCTTAGCAGTTAAGATGCTTGCCTGCAAAGCCAAAGGACCAACATTCAATTCCCCAGTACGCATGTAAATCTGATACACAAGGTGGCATGTCTGGAGTTTGATTTTAGTGGCTGAAAGCCCTGGAACATCCATTTGCTACCTGCCTCTCAAACTCTACCTCTTTCTTTCTCTCAAATAAATACATAAAATAATTTTAAAAATTAAAAAAAAATAAGTTTAAAAAAAAGAGAGAAAGGGGCTGGAGAGATGGCTTAGCGGTTAAGGTGCCTGCCTCCTAAAGCCTAAGAATGCTGGTTCCAATCTCCAGGTCCCACGTTTAGCCAGATGCAAAGTGATGCAAGAGCACAATGCCACACTTGACCACAAGGGGGAGCACACATCTGGATTTCGTTTGCAGCAGCTGAGAGGCTGCTTGCGCACCCATCTCTATCTGACTTCCTATCCCTCTCTCTCTGTCTCTCTCTGTGTTTCTCTCCAAAAATAAATAAATAAAAATAAAGTGGAAATGTCTGTTCATTCACTTTCTAAAAAGAGAGAGAGAGAGAGACAGGAAGAAAGAAAGAAAGAAAGAAAGAAAGAAAGAAAGAAAGAAAGAAAGAAAGAAAGAAAGAGAAAGAAAGAAAAGAGAGAATGGGTGTTCTAGGACCTCTAGCCACTGCAAACAAACTCTAGGTGCATATGCCACCCCTTGTGTATCTGGATTTATGTGGGTACTAGGGAATCAAACCTGGGTTCTTTGGCTTTGCATGCAAATACCTTTACTGTTGAGCCACAACTAATAGAGGAAAATTCAAAACATCTAAGCTTATTCTTTATGTTATCTGGATTAATTTGAAGGAAGCCATTCAATATCATATCTAATTTAACTTAGTGCAAGTATTAGGTATAAACTTAACAAGTTATAGTACAAATCTCAGAATTAGAGATACTTTATCTTTCTATAACATGAGGTAAAATCATATATTAAACGCATGTATGCTAGAAAAGGGTAGAGGATGTATTATTCAGATTTTAAATGGTTTCATTATACTCTCCCAGGTTCAATAGCATAACATGGTAATAAATGTTGAAATGGTCAGGAATATACATTTGAACAAAATAGAAATACATTTATAAACTGAAACACAGTTTGTAAGAATGGTCACTCTACAAAATAATTTTCAAAAGGGATATTAAAAGGTGTGATGGAAGATGTTTATTATTTGAGCTAACAATAAAATAATATGTCAAGGTCTTCTGTTCTAAAAAATAGTTTGTCACATACTAACAACAATCCTCTTTTGAACATAGTAAAGGTTGCACATATAGTAAAAAAAAGAATAGAATGCAGAACGAGACAATTATAGATACAAGAGACAGAAGATATAATAATCCTCACTAAAATAAAATCACAAATACCAAATTTAAAAAATAATAAAATTTAAATTTAACATAAATGATAAAAGTGTAAGTATTGCATTGAAAGACAAAAAACAAATTAATTGTCAAAATATTAAAAGAAGATAACACAATGAGAGACTAAATTCCCCAGCATCTCTTTGAGCTTGCTTACCTCTACTTTCAGTAGACTTAAATGCTGTTAACCTGCGTACTGTGCAAAAGAGTAGCATCATGATAGAGCATAAGAAACATGGAACTGTAATGACTACGAAGAAATACTTACATATCTATTAAGGAAAAATGGGGAAGTTTCAAAACTCATTATAATGGGCTTTGCTTAATGTCTATAAAACTGCAAAGAAGGAATGGCAATTCAATAGTACTATACTTACCTGAACTTTTTCTTTGCAACTTTTCATTTAAGGGAATTTTAAAGAGGATAATATCCTCTTATAAAAAGATTATATATGTATATATCACAAATATTCTGTAGTATTCAAAAAGAATAGAAAACACAATTCTTGTAAATTAACACCAGATACTTGTGCCATTTTTTGCTTCCATCTTATGTGGATGTCTTGGAATTGAACTCCAACTGGCAGGCTTTGAGGTCAAGTGCCTCTAATTACTGAGCCAACCTCCCAGCCCCTGTACCACATTGTATTAGCTAAATAAATAATATAAAATAAAAGCAAAATAATTTATCAATTAATATAGCTATTTAGTTATAATTTTATTATTTAATTTGTATATATTGATTTGACAGGCAAGTAAATGTATATATCATAATATGAGCAAGGCTCCCCCTATCAAATTGCCATCAGCTGGAACTCAAGCATTAACAACACATAAACCTGGGGAAATCAGGCATATCTAATTCAAACCACCACACCACTAATATGCTGATCTCAAGTATCTCCTGATATGATGTAACTGCAGGAGTGCCTCACTTGAGGAGTATTCTCCTATCAAATCCATATTCTCATTGTAACCATTAAAATACATCCAATAGAGAAAAATTGAGGGATATGCCACAAAACAAGTATACAGTACTATACAAATGTGAATATATGGACAGATTGTTACAAATTAGTGGAGATAAGGGGGACTTGAAAGTGAGATATGCAACACTGTGTTCTTATATAAAACAGACATCAGTAGTACATAAGCCAATGACACCATAGATACTGTTCGTTTGTGTGCTATCAATGTCAATTTCTTAGTTTGAATATGGTAAAGTTACTTCATGAGATAGTAGTAACAGAAACAGTGAAATAAATCACTAGCTGTTCTCTTATGGTTTTAGATCTTATATCAAACAAAATTATTTCAAAATAAACATGTCTAGAATTGTATATGTGAAGACACAAAGGCTAAGTGAAAAGGTAATCTTGGGCTGGAGTGATGGCTCAGTGTTTAAAGTGTTTGCCTGCCAAGCCTAACAACCAGAGTTCAATTCCCCTCTACACATATAAAACCAAATGCACAAAATCTGGGACCTGTTCACAGTAGCTAGAAGCTCTGGAACACCCATTCTCTCTATTTGTCTTCTACAACTCTCTGCTTGCAAATAAATAAAAATTTAAAAACTCTTTATAAGTATGATATAGAAAGTATGGTGGAAGAACCTTAATACTTACAGCCTTCTATAGTTCACACTTTCAATGACCATTGCATGCAATTTCTTTCTTTAAGATTTTTTAAAATAGATTTTATTTATTTATTTATTTATTTATTTATTTATTTATTTATTTGAGAGAGAGAAAGAGAGAGAGAGAGAGAAGGTGCATCATGGCCTCCAGCCACTGCAAACAAATTCTAGATGCATGCACCACCTTGTGCATCTGGCTTACATGGGTTCGGGGAATCAAACTTAGGTGCTTTGGCTTTTCAGGCAAATATCTTAAGTGCTAAGCCATCTTCTCCAACCCATGAACTTTGAGATTTTTAATAGACAAAAAAGGACCATAATTATCTACCTCATATTTGATTAAAATTAAAAAGAATAGGGGCTGGAGAGATGGCTTAGCGGTTAAACGCTTGCCTATGAAGCCTAAGGACCCCGGTTCGAGGCTCGATTTTCCAGGACCCACGTAAGCCAGATGCACAAGGGGGTGCATGCATCTGGAGTTCGTTTGCAGTGGCTGGAGGCCCTGGCACACCCATTCATTCTCAACCCATGAACTTTGAGATTTTTAATAGACTCTCTCTACCCCTAATTATCTCTCTCAAATAAATAAATAAAATTTAATTAAAATAATAAAAAGAATATTCTATGCAGTTGAACACTTCTGAAATGATCTCAATTTAAAGATATTGTTAAATGAAATATTTCAAAATTTAGTATGTGTTAATTAAAAGTAAAGAATGCTCTTATATGTCTGGTCAAAAAATATAAGTAAAGGCAAGATAATAAATATACTAAATATATTATAAATAAATATATTGAAGGTAAGCTTAATGACAAAGAATTGTTTTCCTATCCAATTTAATAATATTTGTTTAATGGAAAACATTTTATTCCATAATTTTATATGTACCAATAGTTTCCTACTGTTTGAAGTTGTATTCTTTTAAAAAAAAGATAATAAGTAAGCATTTGTAAGAAAATACTATGATTACTTTCATGAGTAATTTCTTCATAGATTTAATACTTTGCAACATAAGTATAAATTATCCAATAAAGAATTAATTGTGTGTTACTTAGGTATGATATTTGGATCAATGAGGGGAAACTCAGTGAAATATATTTTAATTTATTCTTGTTCATTAGTTTTTCATGCTTTTCGAAAATAGTACTGCTAGTTGTGTGTTAGTGTGCATTTATAGTGTAGTATGTATACACAGTAGTAATAGTGTTTAATAGTTGATAAACTTCAAGTACAATACGTCCAAATGATGAATTGTGAATCATCTGTTTTATAAAGTTGATAATATTTGACATTATTCCAATATCACATAATTCAATTTTAAATAAGATATTACTGTACTAATAGCTTCACACTTTTTGACAACTACTCAGGATTTATAGCATTGGATTAGCCAAGAATTGACCCTCAAATCTCTATTAGGTACTGTTTAGGTAGTAATCCAATATTATCCATTACAACCGAACGTTTTTGTGCCAGCTCCAGAGACTGATATCCTTTCCAATTTACTATTTACTGGCCTCCAGAATATATATTTTAATAATCTATTCTTTTCTTTGTTCATTCTCAAACTTATGAACAATCTCAGTAAGAGCATGACTTGCAAAAGTCAGTTAAGTATGCTGGTGTGATTGGTAGGTATATTTTGAGAAAAAAGTTTTCCAAGTATGCTTCATGCATACTTACCAAATTTATTTATGTATAAGTTGACATTTATGACAAGAATATTTGTATTACTCAGTTTTAGAAAATATAACAAAAATAGTATTGAGTAAACCATATTTGTGACACTAAGTAGACCATGTAAATATAAGTTAACTACAAATATAATTTAACTCAGGGTAATTTGGAATTTTTTTTCACTGTTAACAATGTCCTTTCAATTATACATCTCAATTCATTATTTCATGAGAAAAATCAATATTATAATACATTTTTTCAAAAAGAAATTTTCTATGCCTACCTATCCATATATAATTTTTAATATGCAACAATTTCCACAAATTATATGACAGTATTGTGCATTTCTACTCTAATGGAATTTGAAATTTCAGTATGAATTATACTAGTAAAGAATTTACCACGTGAATGTCACTAACAACTGTATTTTGTATAAAACAGTCAATGAAAATCAGAATTCAAAACCTTCAAACCACAGCTGAATCTGAGCAGTAAGAAAGGAACATGGATTATTGCAAGATCAAATAATAGAGCCAAAAGAAAGTGGGTGGCCATTTTTCATCTCTTGACTAGTCTGTTTCCTTGGAAACAGAGGCTGAATGATTGCAAAAATGACCCTATTCCTGTGGATTTAAATTGATGAAATTATATAGGACTATAATCTATGCAGACCAAGAAAGGTAATTGTTAGCATGACTATTTATTAGGGAAAATGGAAAAGTTTAAAATACTTATTTCCTTTCTAAAAGTTTCAGAAATGAATTATTAAAATCTTCTACATTATTAAAGTTTTATATTGTAAAATCATCAGATCTAAGCACAACCATTCAACCAGAATGTTGATTAAATGCTTCTGTTAAAGACACTTCTGTGGAGGAAGTTACTACTGGCTCAACTTTGGCTCCTATCAGTGGAGCTAAACTTGATTCCAACAGATGTCTAGATGGTATCTGTAGGATATCATTTTGACTAGACTGAATCTGCTAGACTCAGAACAAACTAACCCTGAATAAGCAACCACAGAGTGTCTTCACAGAGTTTGACAAATACATTTCAGTCATAAATTTTACAACATACAAGAGCTTGGTGATACATTACAATAACCCTCCATGAAAATATCAAGCAGTCAGTAGAGAGAGAAAAGAATTTGCCTTCTCTAGAGAAAATAACCTTGAACAACTCACAGCAATTCTTGTAACAATTTAAAGAGCATTTCTTTCTGTACAGATGATTCCATTTACAATTTTTTTTTTTTTGCTACAAGAGTATTTAATTTTTCTAGTTTAAAATTTCAGTTCTGAAATGTATGTTTTCTATTTTGAGGTAATGGAATCAAAGATTGTGAAAAAAATCATAAAGAAAATGACATTAGAAAATCATTTTAAAGACTATTTTGAATCTTTAGAAATATTACACTGTGCTCCCATATTCATGAATATTTATCTGTTATACATTTTTTTTAATTTTGTAATGAAAACTTATCTAGATACATGTATATTTTAAAAATATTTAATTAATTTGTTTATTTGTAAGGAGAGAAAAAGAGAATGCTGTGCCAGGGCCACCAGATACTGTAAACAAAAGCCAGATGGATGCGCCACTTTTTACATCTAACTTTACATGTGTACTGGGAAACCAAACTCTGGACATTAAGTTTTGCAGGCAATTGCCTTATCCACCAAGCCATCTCTCTAGCTGATATGTACATTATTAAAGGCCTAAACATAAATGTCAAAAAGTTTAAAAACACATATAAAATTAAATGACTATTTGTTGCTATTATAATGTTAAAGTTGAATACTTGATATTTTGATTCCTAGGGGAATAGATCTTATTATCTTATATGTCACTTCATGCAATCAATGAGCCTGATTACTATTTTTTACATTTACTTTTATTTATTTATTTGCAAACAGAGAGAGATAGGAGACCGACAGAGAGAATGGGCATGCCAGGGCCCCCAATTGCTGCAAACAAACTCTAGATGCATGTGCCAATCTGTGCATCTGGCATGACGTGGGTACTGGGGAATGGAACTGGGGTTGTTAGGTTTTGCAGGCAAGTGCCATACTGATGAGCAATCTCTCCAGCCCCCTGATCAGTATTTTTAATGTCATTCCACCTTCTTTATAATGGGTTATATTCAAGTATTTTGAAATTAAAATGGTTGGTGAAGGAACATAAAAATATGAATTTGTAAAGATAAACTATTGCAGTGTAAAAAATAAACTGTGGAGAGTACTTGATTCACATGCATGAGGCCCTATATTCAATCATTAAGAATATACAAATATAAATAAGTAAATTGTTTTTGGAATAGTTTTGAATTCAACAAAAAATATAAAGTACAGCATTCCAATATACTTTGTATTTATTTTTTTCTTTTAATCTAGTATAAAATGGTAAATTTGGGAAAATTATGTAACCAATATTCAGAAATGATTATTCACCAATACACACATTTTATTTATACTACCTTAGTTTTTATATAATTTACTTGTTTCTGTTCCAGGGTCCTATCCAGTATACCACAGTAATTTAGTATATGGCATCTCTTTGGGCTTTTCTGGCTCATGTAGTTTCTTTCATTTATGACAGTTTGAAGACTATTGCTCAGGTAATTTTTTTTTTTTTATAGAGAGACAGAGGGAGAGAGAGAGAGAATGGGTGTGCCAGCAGCCTCTCAGCCACTGTGAACAAATTCCAGACATGTGTGCCCCCTTGTGGGCAAGGACAGCATTGCACCCTTGTGTCACTACGTCTGGCTAATCATGGGACCTGGAGAATCAAATGGTCATTCTTAGGCTTGGCAGGAAAGCACCTTAACCACTAAGCCATCTCTCCAGCCCTACTCAAGTATTTTTTAAAAACCAATGTCACTCATTTGGACTCTACCTCATTTCCCCCCTAATTAAAATGGAGTTTGAGCAACTCAAAAAGCAGATAACAGAATTAACATTCTTTTAATTTGGTTATAATAAGGATATTATAAAATCTGTAAGACTAACCAATGTCAATCTTATCTTGATAAGTCTAGGCAAATTATATTTGTTATGTTCACCACTGAGCATTCTTCTCTGCTTTTATATAGTATACACACATTGGAAGAATTTCATTTCCTGTAGTTTACAACCAGTGACTAGGGTGTTTCTGCCCTTTCCCTAAGAGCAGAGTAGTAACTTTTGGTTATTTTAAATTCTTCTTTTTGGGATATTAGTCAACTTTCTCCTATGCAGTTATCTATTCAATGTGTATTTGTGTCAGAGTAGGCTTATAAATTATGTTGTGCTTTGTTAGATAATCCAGTATTACACTATTTTACAGTTCAAAATTTCTAGCTTTGACTCTGGGAAGCTTTTTCAGCAGATTACTCTGTCCCTTTGGAATACATGACTATTTGTCTTCGTTATTCCCTTCATTTCTGACTCAACCAGATATATATTTTTTTAATTTTTTATTTTTTGGTTTTTCGAGGTAGGGTTTGACCTGGAAATCACTATGTAGTCTCAGGGTGGCCTGGAACTCATGATCCTCCTACCATTTCTGGCTTCAACCAGATATTTTATTAATATTTTGTTTATTTTTGCTAACATTATATATTATTTAGGGATAAAATTTAAACGTACATTGTTCATTCCTGTTATATAGATTTGGAAGCTATGACCTTGATGTACTTACTTATTACTTCAAGTAGACTTTTATGTTGATGAGAAGGTGAATTGTTATATAGATGCTCATGTCATCTGAGAATGAGTGTGTTTTACACCATCTTCCCAAGCCTTTTGTTAGTTATTTCTTTGTCATGTTGAGTATCACCTAGAACTTCTAAGAAAAAATAGACTTTATTGCCCTCTTGCTGTAAGGAATTAAACCAATCATGAATGTTGCATCCTCATGATTTCATCTAATTATGCAAGAAACATTTCACAAATACCATCATATTCATTGAGCCTCAATATACAAGTTTTGAGAAAACATAGATATCTAGCCTATCACAACTTTTTCTTGGTGGTTGAACACATTCATTTCCTAAAGATTAATTACAAACTTAGATGTAATTTGTGTTGTAATTATTTTTATTAACCCAAAGCTCATATCCATTCTTAGTTACTTGAAATTTTTAATCTTCAAAATGTATTGATATTCAAGTACTTTTTATTTTGAGAGAGAGACAGAGAAAGGGGGAGAGGAAGACAGATAGAGATGGGTGTGCCAGCAGTCTCTCAGCTGCTACGAACAAAATCCAGATGTGTGGGCCCCTTGTGGTCAAGTGTGGCATTGCACTCTTGTGTCAATTTGCATTTGGCTAAACGTGGGACCTGGAGATTGAAACCGCTGGAGATTGGAACCAGCGTTCTTAGGCTTAGGAGGAAGGCGCCTTAACTGCTAAGCCATCTCTCTAGACCTCAAGTACTTTTTTAATAGCATCAGTTCATACAATCATTTAAATTTTCTATTTTATCTGCTTGATATGGTTAATATTATTTCAGTTTTAAATTTGGAACCAGACTTGCATACTTAATTTAAAGACAATTTGGTGCATGTGCATATGAATATGTATTGTGGTATTTGGCCATATAAATCTCTCATCTTAAATATTTAAATGCATAGCTAATAAATGTTAAATATACTTATATAATTGTGCAATCTTTAAAAAATTAACCTCTAATCCTTCTTAACAGTAATGCCTATATGGTCCTACTACTGGAAATCATGTTTGTGCATTGTTTGCTGACTTTAGCTTATAGTTTAATTTTTTGTATACTTATTTAGGTTACATGTGATAATATTTTATTACACAGGGCAAAAGACATTAGTCTGTATTTTATTTGTTTTAATACATTTATCTGATTTGGATTTATGTTATAATGGTGATTTCATAGATGGAAAATTTTTATCTGCCTTATAATCCAGATTAACTTTGTTTAAAAAAAGCTTCTTTGATCTTTGCTAAAATTTATTGGCCTTTGTCCTTTCTATACTTTTTATCTGTTTTTGATGAAGTATATTGGATTTTGATTATGTACATATCTTTTGATGAGCCCTGATAGTATTTGTGTCTTATATAACTTATCTAATTCATTTATATTCATTCTTGTAGGATTCTGCTAATATATTTTAATGTTCATAAGTAGAAAAATGATGTCTTATTTAACTTACAAAGTTGATACATTGTCTTTTCTATGTATAGTTTAGGTCTTTTTAAAAAATATTTTACTCATTTATTTATTTGAGAGAGAGAGAGAGAGAGGAAGAGGCAGAGAAAAAGAGAGAATGGGCACATCAAGGCCTCCAGCCCAACGCAATTGAACTCCAGATGCATGTGCCACCTTGAGCATCTGGCTTGTGTGGGTCCTGGGGAATCAAACTGGGATCCTTGGGCTTTGTAGGCAAACACCTTAACCACTAAGCCTTTTCCCCAGCCCTCTTCTATCTATAGTTTCGACTAGCTAGAGAATTATCAGTTTTATTATTATTTCCATTTGCTTGAGAGTTCTTTATTTTTGTCCATAAGTCAAAAAGGTATATCTTCATTAAACGTACAAAGTTGTTGTATAGTATCTTCTATCTATAACATAAACTAGCTAGAGATTTATCAGTTGTATTAATATTTCCTGTTGCATGACATTCCTTTATATTTCCTGGATTTCTTTCCATTGATTTCTACTGTTTTTAAAGTTTCTTTTAATCTCTTTGCTTTAAGCTTAATTTACTTGGCATTTTTTTTTTTTTTTGTCTCACCAACTTCCCAAGGTGACGTTTAATCCTCCCTCTTTTATATAGTGTGTGTCTTTAACACCATAGGCTTAACTCTAAGCTTTGCTTTCTCTGCCACATATATTTTGCTATATTGCAATTTCATTTTCACCTAGTTCAAAATATAGATGCTTATCTACTGAGAAAAGATGATACATTCATGAATTGAAAATATTTTAAGTTGAAAATGAATTTAGTATGGTGAATCTACCTAACAACCCAGGAGAGGGCAGAATATTAGCTGGCAAATTCCTGATGCTTTGGTCTGAAAGGGAGCATTGGCTTGTTTTTGCAGCTCTGCTTAATGTCAAGTGTCTTACTCGATCACTTTCAACTTTATTTTTGGAGATAGGATCTCTCTCTCTCTCTCTCTCTCTCTCTCTCTGTTTGAGTCTGGAGCTTACTTATTGGGCTAGAAAGCTTCCAATAAACTCCTAGGATCCTCCAATCTCTGCCTCCTCAGAGCTGGGATTACAGGTGCACACTTTTCACCAGGCATTTTACATGACTGCTGGGGATTTGAATTCAAGACTTAATTTTTTACAGCAAGCACATTGTCCCCTAAGCATCTCCTCAGTTACCATAATTATGATTCTTACTATCAAAATAATTGAGTATATTTTAAACTTTGTTATTAATTTATATATGATTTAGTTTCATTGTGGTTTGATAATATATTGTATATGATTTGCTAAGCAAAAACAGTATTCATTTCAGTAAGGAAAAACACAGTGTTTAGAATTATGAGGTGAGGGAAGAACTGTTGCTAAGGCAGAGCACAATAATACCATCTAGAAAAAGTTGAAATTGTGGAGACTGACAGTTAAAACATTTAAGAAAACAAAGGAGATTTATTGGCATAGAATAATATAAATAAAGTTAGAACAAATCTGTATGAGGAAGAAACATGATGTAGGTAAGTGAAGTCAGGGTTTTCATGAGAAAATACTGTATCATAAAATCAGCATATTCTTTTCAGGGCTATTGGAAAGAGTTTGTATGGTGGTTCAGGTAGAGAACACTTCAGACTTCACTATTCTGGAAAATGTATAAAACCAGAATATTTTTGTTAATTTTTTATTAATTTTGTTAATAATTTTTGTTCTGATTGAACAGGTAAACATTGACTAGCTGAATAATTTTGAGATAGGAAAGTCTTTGTTTGACTTATAACAAACTTATAACTTATAATAAACTTATAACTATTGTAATGGAGAAGATCTTTTTTTTTTATCAAACAGTGTCCCTTAATCCCAGCACTGGAGGCATAGGTAGGAGGTCACATGGAGGCCACCCTGAGACTACATAGTTTTTTTAAGTGAATTCCTCGAAAAATTTAAAAATAAGGCTAGGAGCAATAAAGGAGTTTTTAACTGATAATGTTTTCTGCTAACACAGGCCTCAGGAATATTCAATATTTTATATATATATAATACTTTAAAAATAGACTCAAAAAAACACTGCTCATTTCTATTTTAATTGCATCAAAATGTTTTGTGGCCTATACGGATATTTGTGTTTGAAAATATATCATGTAAGCTTGAAAAGACTATGTTTTTTATGCTATTGCATAAAGTACTCTGTAAATTTATTTTGATTGGCAATGTCATTCAAGACAAATATCTCAATCCCCCAATCAAATGCTCTTCTTATTTACTTCTGCTGATTGACTATATCAAAATTTTAATTTTATCTCATATTCAGTTATCCACTTACTCATTCAACCAGTACCCTTTGTAGTTACTAAGCTAACACTACAGATTTTTAATGGTTAAAATAAAGAGTACCCTCAAAAAATTTAACACTAACTGCTAGAATATGTAAATCACAAAGCTAAAGAAAATATTCAATTGTAGACTAAAATACAGATTGTCAAAGAAAATATAAGTTGTTTTTAAGTTTTATTATTAAAAGAATCATACTGTATAATAGGTAGGAACTGGAATCAGCCCAGATGCCCATCAATTGATGAATGGATAATGAAGATGTAATACATATATCCAATGGAATTCTACACAGTGGTGATTAAAAATGAAATAATGAAATTGGCAGGAAAATGGAGGGAGTTGATAAACATCATTCTAAGTGAGGTCACACAGACACAGAAAGACAAACACCATATGTACTCTCTTATATAACGTTCCTAACAGGGATCAAATGGAAATGAGTGCAAATGTCAGTTAACACCAGGAATATGGCATAAAACTAGAGTGAGACCACAAAAGAGAAGAAATGTGGTAGGAAGAGAGGGCGGTTTCCTGATGGGTTGGGGGAAGGAAATATGGGTAGGGAGTGGAGAAGGTGGACAATGAAATTACACAAAAATTAAGACAGTGATAAGAATCAGTGTCCATGGAAACCCTCATTCTGACTACCATTCTATAAGATATAAACACCAATTAAGGGGAAGGGAGGATAGTCTGGACAGAAGGTGGAAAAAGCCTAACCTTACAACCATGGATTCTGGCTGGTAAATCCAAGACCCAGAATTGGGTTATCCCCCCACAGTGAGCTGTTGGCCATGGAGACCGATAAGGTCCCCAGTACAATACAAGCCATTGCCAAAACGCTTTATTACCTGCCACAGCTAAAACGTAAGATCCAATTGCTGAATATACCACAGGCTGCCATCACAGGATGCTGGAATACTATGCTATAACTGAAAGGGAAACTAGCCTCCCTGGTTAGCCATCATAGTGCTGGAGAGCTCTATTGCAGCTGCAGGAAGACAATGGTCACCAAAAGCATGAATAAGTAGGGGAGCCTGCAGACTATCAAATCAACCAGCCAGACAAGAAGTATACACTTGTGCAATAGTGGCATTTAGCCTCTACAGGTAACTAAATTTTCTCTGCTTGGACACGAGACCCACTCATGGTAGGAAATTCATATCTGGTACTGGAAACTAAGTCAGACTCCCATAGTAAGGAAAGAGTGGGCTAGCATATAACAAGTACACTAACTCAGTTATCCAGTGGTATTTGTGGTAAGAAAGTTCTTCATGATGTCAAAATAAAATAACTTTTATTTAATGCACCCTAATAGTTCCCTCATAAATTTCCATTTAAGCTGTGTGAAAAAGGTGGGAAATTGAAGCTCTGAAATTCATTAATAGCAATCATGTTGTGAAGATCTGGGGAGGAATTTAAATATATAAGCAGAGATAAATAAGACTACCAACATTAACAGATTATGGTAAATTTAACTTTGAAAACTAAATAAACTTGTGAAGAATTCTCTTCCCTTTAACACTATCTACATTTTGATAGAAAATGCAAGCGAAATGGCTAAAAAAAGCAGCCCATCATAAAGACATAAATTTATCTCGACTTGTGTTCCACTGATCTAATTGAAACTAGCCTTCTAGGCCCATCAGTTCTACTATTTTTTGCTTCTAAATAAATTGCAGTACTACATACCCCATGGATGAAATGTGACTTGAACACATTTGTCAACTTTTCTTCACTTTGATTTTTGACTCTGTACATTCTTGTCTTATTACTAAAATACTTTCCTGACCCTGCTTTCACTCATATTCACTTAGAGTCATTTCTCCCCTGTAATCACAAAGGAAAAATAAGATTATAAATTTTCTCTGCCTAAGCCTTTTAAGATTACTTCCATCAGAAGGTAAGGCTGAGCTTGACATAGAACCTGTTTCCCTCATCACTGCCCTCACACAATTCACCCTTCACCACAGTCTCCATCAGCTAAGCTGCTCTTCATCCTGTGTTTGAGATTGAATTAAGAACCTTGTCCATGCTGGATAAGCAATCCTCCACTGAGTTATATCCCAAGCCTCTATAAGCTGTTTATGTTAACTTTTGGTAACATTTCATCATTTAAACATTCTCACATCACTGTTGATTTTTGGTCACAGACCAGGCCTATGGAAGTTATCCATATTTTAGTCACTTGTTTATGGATCACTTGTTCATGGTCCATCACCATTCACTCTAATTCCATTTTATTATCTTGACTTTTATATCTATCATCTCTTCTAGAAAACTAATCAAATCCAGAAAAAAATAGCTTAAGCAAAATAAAAGGTTAGATGGAGCTATTAACATACATCCATGTAAAATGTATTCTATATTTTCCTTTCACTATGATTATAAATCCACCTGATGATTCATTTTAAGTGGCAAACAGATTGTTAAGCTTTCTTTTGAGGAACATGAGTGTTCTGAGTTAAATGAGAAAAGAAAAGGAAATTAAGTTGTATGAACATTTCTGGTTTGCATAAGTCAGAACACAGCAAGAAACACTGTCAAGAAAAGTCACAGGTGCTTACTCTAGCTCGCCAAAATGGCCTTAGACACTGGGTGTGGCCAGGTTCAGAGTGGAGGGGGTTAGATATTGATGCCCTGTAGAAAAGTTCACCTTTGTTTTAATTTTTTAAAAAATCATGTTTTAGGTATTCAGTTGCAATTCAAGCAAATATTCTCATCCAGCAACCCAAAGAATGAAAAAAAAAAATACTTTGCCACAAACAGGGGATTATTATTCCTTGAATCTAATTTATGCCTATCATAAAATGTTATTCTCCTCTTCTGTAGGAACACTCACTCTAGGGGGCTAAAGAAGTCTGAAATAATAGAGAATGGACCAAATATTTTGCCACTTTTATGTCAGAACAGATGTAACAATACAAAACTGCTTTAGATGTATTTCACTTAACTGGTTCTTTCATAGTATGTTCTTCTACACACATACAGTGTGAAACAGCCCCCTACTGCTGTTTCCTAAGCAAGACAATATTAGTTCTATCATCCTTCTGAGCACCTTTTCCTATTAAAAATCATGACTGCAGTTTTTCCTCCTTCTCTTAGGAGATGTTGCTAAAACTTCACACACATCAGTATGTCATGATATGCTTCTACAAATTACATTTGTGTTTTGTTGTGGTGGAAAAGGTCTAAGTACTTCATAATGAGTTATTGTCATTCACTCATTTTTTAAGTGATCCTTGCAAAGCCATCATATGTTTGTTGCTATGCTGGTAGGATCTTCAGAAGTACTGGGCATAGAATTACAAGGGGAATTAGGATTCCCTCATAGAGCACAGAGTTTAGAAACAAGTATTGATTAGTTTATCACCAGTAATTAAGGTGGTATAAAGTGCATCAATGCACATAATCAGATATGATGAATTACTTTATTAGAAAAATTATACATCAACATCTAACTCTTTATTTTTAAAGGACAAAATTGGTAATATCCATGTGATAATTTAAAGCTAAACTTACCTTTTAAACCTAAAGCAAAGGTAAATGTTTTCTTCCTAATATTTACAATATATGTGCATCCATACTACTTGTTATTTTCCACTTTCCTATAGAGTTACTTATAAAACATCATGTAGTACCATAAGAGATTACTTTTCAATATCCCTTTTTGATACCTGTGGTCATGTTGTACTTACATCCCTGCTGCTATTCTGAGGACTTACATTTTGTGAGATAGTTAGTAGATCATCCACTACATCAAAATTATTTTATTTGTGCCAACAGATAGATTGATACATATCTATTCCACTCACCTACATGAAACTTCTCATTTTCTTCCACTTGTGTCTTACATCAAGACAGCACTAGCCATCCCTTTCAGGCATTCCTATTGAGTAAGCACAGTGGTAGCACTTGCTATGAAAATGACAACAGTACTCTGACCTATGTTCAAATTATTTAGTCTGTGGACTCAGTCAGTGAACTGGAACATTTTGAGAGTTGGAAGTCATTTCTGTTGACAAGCTTTTCAGCTTGACATCACAGAAACACAGTATTTACCAGTTTACCATTTTAGAGATGACTGCCTTACAGAAGCTAAAGTAAATCACTCAACTCTTCAGATAGAAGTCTGAAACCTTCTTTATATATATGAAAGTTATGCCTCTCTCAATGATATATGTTGTCCAAAATATTTTAAAAAATCATTCTTAACCATGAGCATCCATTTCATTAATGGGATTTATGCAAGTACACTGTTCTTAAAGGTAAAAGCAAGCTGGTGGGATTGCTTAGTGGTTAAGGCATTTGCCTGCAAAGCCAAAGGACTCAGGTTCAATTACCCAGGACTGAGTTAGCCAGATGCACAAGGGGGCACATGCATCTGGAGTTCATTTGCAGTGGCTGGAGGCCCTGGCATGCCCATCTCTCTCTCTCTCTCTCTCTCTCTCTCTCTCTCTCTCTCTCTCCTTCCCTCCCTCTTTGTCTCTGTCAAATAAATAAATAAAAATAAAATACTTAAAGGTAAGAGCAATGCAAACAATGTCACATAAAATCATTTTTAACCCCTTCAATGAGCAAGTTTAAACATATGGACATTCAAGTGTATTGACTATTTTCTTCTTTGACAGTTAAATGCATTAACTTTTTCAGTGTGTGCACATTTGTAAAAACTTAGGTATAATTAAGTATCTAGTAGCCTAATCTATTACACAACAGATCTTCATAGGAATGTTAATAGTTCCAGTTGTAGTTTCTGCACCTTCCCTGTTAAATTACTAGAGCAGCATTTCAGCAATGGGGTTATAAGACATCCTGTTGTGCCTTGGGATGTATTAAATTAGGGATTATTAGTGTGGCAAGGGAAAGAATAGATAACTTATAGCCACCATTTCTACTTTACTCAATATTGAATCAATCTGAGATCTAAACACATATGGGTCCTGGAGCCCACATAACATACAGACATCTAGAATGTGTTCTACTCTTCCTATAATTTGGATATAGAACAGTATCAGGAAGTCATTTACTAAAGAACATTGGCATCTGTAGCCTTGGGACTCAAAAGTCCTTGCCTGGTATATCTCTGGGATAGAGTCAGCAATATTCAGAAGTTTATCCACTGAGTACTTACCTACAGAGTTTATCTCATTATCAGAGACAGATTGGACTTAGAGCCTGTGATGGTTAAGTTTGTGTCAACTTGATTTGTTTAGGAATCCACAGACATTCCTCATAAGTGTGTTTCTGAGGCTGCCTCTAGGAAGGATTAACTAAAGGAAGAATCCTTCCCCCAGGGGTAAGCCTTCCCCCAGAGTGGGCGGCCCAGAGTGGGCGGCCCCTCTTGGAGGAGGGGGCTGGTTGATAAAAAGGAGCTCTGGGAAGAAAGGCTCTCTCTCTCCCACCTGGCTGCCGGTGCTACTAGCTGCTTGGTGTTTTCTGCTTGGTGTTTTCTGCTTGGTGTTGCTGCTCTCCAGTGTGGACTGAAGACCAGGGTGGACTGAAGAGCAGCATCTCTCCAGGAAGCCTCCAGGCCTTCAGTGCCGGATTGGGACTGCTGAGGCCTCCAGCCTCGTGCACTGAGCAGCTACCGGGTTTCTTGACTCTCGGACCTGCAACCTGCTATTGCTGGACTGTGTAAGCTAATCCAATAAATCCCCTTTTAATACGATTCATTCTATCCATTCTGTTCCTCTAGAGAACCCTGACTAATACAGAGCCACAGGAAGCTCCATGTGATTAAAAAATGTTCAGAGTTACAATAGGAAGTAGATATCATTTGCTAACTAGAGACACTAGCTATCAGAGCTCACGGAGAGTGAAAAAGCAGTTCAAGTGATTATGAGTGAGAAAGAGGTTGACAAAAATAAGAGAGCCTGTAAAATAATGCTTGAATACAACATTTTGCAACATGTTAGTCATTGAGTCCCCAGACAAACCTAACCCCAAGACCAGTAATGTCAAGGCATCAAGAACTAGTCCTACAGGAGGAAAATGTGGGTTCTCCACCCTCTAGTCAAAAGAAGCAGAATGAGAACTGACATTGATCATGGCTCTGTCTGTAAACCATGACTGCCAGATGAACAAAAAGAAAATAGAGTTAGACAAATATCATAGTGAGAAAAACAAAAGTACAATAGCAAAGATCCAGGGCATGCACTAATTTCCACATGGCTGACATCCTTGGAAGACTGAAAACTTCTTACACAATTTCTTCTCTTTCCATTGATTCTATACATTTCTTCCTACTATTTCTTCATTCACTATGAGTTATGAGAGCAGCAGTCAGTCATTGTTTGGGGGAGGGGGCAATGCCTCTGGAAATTCCCTCCCACCTGTGGCTTTTCCAATCTTTCTGCCCCCTCTTCTGTAAAATTCCCTGAGCCATGGTGGGTGTGCTTTAAGTCGACTTTATTGTTGTGCTCTCAGCAGCTTCTGGATTTCTGCTGTGGTACATTTTGAGTGTGTTCAGTGTCTAACTTCATCACCCTGATGTCATCTGTCAGACTCAGCATGGAAGCAGTGATCTTGCTCATCTCACCAATTCCTCAGTGGTTTCACCAGGGCCTTAGCTTTAGCTGATGTGCAAGGGGTGGTTCATCTCCTCACAAGGAGTGAGCGATCTTTCTTGGGTTGTAGATAGGTTTTGTTGTTCTTGATTCTAACTACCTTCTGATAAAGAAGAACAGATTCACCAGTGGGGCGAGTAAAAGTCAGCATATGTTAAAGGGGATAGACATTGTTAATTGAGAGAGATTTTGGTGGGTGTAACCATTCTTTTGGATAGACAAGTGGGAGCTTTTCATTGGAGTCCATGATCTTGGTTTCCATAGGATTCGGATTTGGTTTCCACTTCCAGCTAAGGGTTCCTTCCGACTGAGTGGATCTCTTAGCCAATCAGAGATCCATTGTTTGCCCACCTAGGCTGAGTACACAGGTGTATGAATCTTGTGAGGCTGAATGCTTTCATATAGCAGTGTCCTCTGCTTGCTCACAACATTGTTGGCCATTTTTGCCTAGCAGTTCATGTAACACTGTTGCAGTCAGTTTCACATTGCTGGCAGAAATCACCCAACCAAGAGCAACTTGTGGGGACAAAATGGTTTATTTTGGTTTATAGACTCGAGGGGAACTTCCATCATGCTAGGGGAAAATTATGGCATGAGCAGAGGGAGGACATCATCCCTTGGCCAACATCAGATGGACAATAGCAACAGGAGAGTATGCCAAACACTGGCAAGGGGACAGTGGCTATAACATCCATAAGCCTGGCCTGAACAACACACTGCCTCCAAGAGGTGTTAATTCCCAAATCTCCACTCAGCTGGGAACACCTACGTTTATGGGGGACACCTGAATCAAACCACCACATTTCACTCCTGGGCCCAATAAACTGATAACCATACATGATGGAAAATGCAATGTATTCATTCCAACTTTAAAAGTCCCCGTGGTTTTTTATCAATCCTAATGATATTCAAACATCCCTATAGTCCAAGATTTTTAACTGAGCCATAATAGCAAATGTATCCCCCCAAAATCCCATACTGGCACAGAATAAACCTTCACACTGCAAAAGATGGCATTAGGCATAGCAAAGAAATATTCAGCCAATACAAGATTTAAAACAATCAGGGCAAACATCAAACTCTGTAGCTTCAAGTCCAACAACTCTAGCCAGTGACAAATTTCCAAGTCCAATAATTCAAACCAGCAACAACTTTCTGGAATTCCAATTCTGCCCCTCCAGCTAGACTACTCACAGTCCTAGAAAAGTTCATCTGGGACCAGCAGTTTTCCTTAGTAGACATTTCGTGGTCCTGACATCCCCACTGGGTCTCCTCTATAATCCATGGTTCATCCTCACAGCTCCATCAGGTTTCCACGCAGGGAATTCTGCTTCACACTTCCTATGGCCATTTCCAAAACACAAGACCGTGTTGCAAATGCAATGACTATCTCTTTCCTGAATTTCTTACACTCCATAAACCAGGTGGGATGCCAATTTATTAATCCGGGGTTATAAAACAGACTTTGAAAAACAGGACATTGCTTCAGCATTCAATCTTTTTCAAAAGACTCCATCCACATTTTTTCTGTCATCCCAATGCATGTCAGCTGGCTCAATCTCAAAGGCTGCAATCTCGTATAACTGCAGCTGAATGGGTAGAAGTTTTGATCCGAGGATTTCTTTTTTCTGTGCCATATCCCTCTGTTCACATCAGTCTGTTTCTATGCAAAGCAACCCTGCACAAGTCTCTCACACAAACTGATTCTAGCCCAGTTCCAAGCAAAGATCTTTCTCGACCTCATCAGCCATACTTCACAGTCCATAGTTCTTACTGAATTCAGGTCTTGCAACTTTGACCAGAACAGTCCATCAAGCTGTACTTACAGCACTGCAAGGTGTCTCTTGAACCAATGTTTCAAATCCTTCCACATTCCTCTTGAAAATCAACTCCAAAGGGCCAAAGCCACACAGTCAGGTGTCTAGTAGAAATCAGACACCACTCCTTGGTACCAACATTACCGTTACAGTAAGGTCTGCATTGCTGGCAGAAATCACCTGACTAAGAGCAGATTTTGAGGAGAAAATGGGTTTATTTTGGCTTACAGGCTCAAAGGGAAGCTCCATCAATGGCAGAGGACAATGATGGCATGAACAGATAGTGGACATCACCCCCTGACCAACATAAGGTACACAATAGCAATAGGAGAGAGTGCCAAACACCAACCCCCAACAATACACAGCCTCCAGCAGGCATTAATTCCCAAATATCCATCAGCTGGGAACCTATCATTCAGCACACCTAAGTTTATGGGGGACACCTGAATCAAACCACCACAAGCACTTTCCAGTATGATATTGGCTAGCCACCTGGGGACTGGCTTCTTTCCATGTTCCAGCTTGATCTTTCAATGTTCTGTGTCAACAGCATGTGGTGTCTTCAGTTATAGGGTCTTACCTTTTACCTCAAGTGGGTAATCAAGTGCTTTGACAGAAACCTGTCTTATTCGGGGACCTAATCGGTCTCTCTGATCAATAGCTTTATGTGGATTGTAACCAATTTCTTTTATAAGCAGTTACAATCCAGAGCCAAATATTTTAGGTTTAGGCTTCATCCCAACTTCTCCAGGGCCATTCTTACCAGGCAATCCCCCTAAACTCCTAATGAGGGTTATATTCTTTGGTCTGCTATCCAGAAGGAAGGTTTCTATGGTACCAGTTCATTTGGATTTAATTTTAGGAATATCTTCCCCCCTGCCATCCCATTCCCCTCCCCCAAATCCCTTTCAACCCTACTATCTGGCCATTGAGTTGCCTGCCTGGTATACCTGCAACTCAAGCTGTTCCAGGTTAGGAACCACAGATGAAGGAGAATATATGGCATTTGTCTTTCTGTGCTTGTGTTAGTTTGCTTAGTATGATATATTCCTGTATGGCACAATGCAGGCCTGGCCCTAGCCAGACCGCATGGCAGAGAAACCAGGAAGGGGCTTCTGTGAACATGGTGTGACAACATCCAGAGTCCCATGCTCGTGAGAAACCTGGTACGAGATCATCTGTCTGGAGACAGGCTGTCGTTGGTCACAAAAAGGGGACCACCCCATACAATGAATGGCCAGTCAATCCCCTTAAAATTCCGTGTACTTCCTCAATAAATGAATTTGCGGCAGCTCACCCTCTTCTCCTTCCACCCAACTCCCAGAGTCTGTGTCATGACTCCGTGCCTCTCACCCCCAACTCGACAGAGACCCTGCCGTCCCTCCTGGGCTAGCCCTAGGGGGAACCCCAACATATTCCAAGTCTGTCCATTTTCCCACAAATTTTACTGTATTATTTTTCATTACTGTTTAGAAGAATTCTATTGTCTATATGTACAATATCTTCATTATCCATTTGTCAAATGATAGACATCTGGGTTGATTCTGATTCTTAGTTATTTTGAATTCAGAAGCTATAAACATGGATGAGCAAATATCTCTGAAGTGAAGAGTGGAGCCTTTAGGATAGATGGCCACTGTGGGAATAGCTGGATCATTTATTAGCTGTTTTCATCTTTCTTGGGAGTATCCATATTGATTTCCATAGTTATTTATTTATTTATTGATTGATTGATTGATTTTCCATAGTTTGCACACAGAGTGAAAGTTAATCTGAAGCCAGTATCTTGTGCACTACTGATTAGAGTATTAACATTTCCTGTCACCATGTATCCAATGTGTATTATCCATGAGTCTACTATGTGGAAGGTATACAAATATAAACTAGAATATAGTCCCTATTTCCAAAATGTTTCTAACTAAAATAAATTATTTTGGATTAACAAAATGACCAAGTTATGATACAGATGCACACTAAACACAGAATGGTAAATTTGATTGATTCTTCCAAGAAAAAAAAAAAAATAGGAATGGTTTAAAGAAGCTAGTGCAGGCCTGGAGAGATGGCTTTGTGGTTAAGCGTTTGCCTGTGAAGCCCTAACAACTCCAGTTTGAGGCTCAATTCCCCAGGACCCAAGTGAGCCAGATGCACAAAATGGCACATGCATCTGGAATTCGTTTACAGTGGCTAGAGACACTGGAGTGCCCATTCCCCCCCCTTTCTCTGTCTCTTATAAGTAAAAACTTTTAAAGAAGCTAGTGACTATGGCCTTGAGCAATGAGTTGATGAGGATTTATTGTTTCCAGATGATCTAATAGGGCATAACCACTCTCTATCTGTTCTCATGCATCGATTCTTACAAGTTCTCACATAAAACACTCACACAGCAGTCAGATTCCACAAGTGCAACTATGATTATGTCCCTCCCCAGTTTATTATCCCTAAATTATATCTGTTGTTTTGAGAAATTATAACAAAAACCAGAAAGATTGTGTGGTTTGCCAAAGCCATTTCATTTTGTCTAACATCATGCTTCATTCTTCCTCATTTCCAAAATACTTTCAGTACCCATAATATAACATGTTCTTTTCATGTGACTGACATGCTCTCCTCTGACATCACATAATGGAAATTCTTCCTGAAGGTCAGAGAGCTAATATCAGTTTCTCCAAGAAGCCTTCAATGACTGCTCCAGTCATGTCACCCCTATTTATGTTCTCATAGACTAATGTCTTTTCACTCTACAGAATTTATTTCCTTTCTATTGTAATTCAGTATCTGGGTGATGATTTGAACTTTATCTGTCTTTTTCCCTTATTCTATTTTCCACATCTATGAGTGAAATGAATATTATATTCAGCAAATGCCATATAATACACTCTAATTGTATTAAGAAAGACATAAATTACAAATACTTTAAGCTTATCATTCCATTAGCACATAATATGAAAATTTAATAAATAAGGACATTTAACAATACCATTCAAAGTGATTTGATACATAAGTGTATGTAATAGCATATACAAATAGTGTATGTGCACATGCATAGTCAACAGTTTGAGTGACATACAAATGGGGACAAGAAATCTACAAGCTTGGGAAGATAAGTCTATTTCCTTGTTTCTTACTATGCATAAAGCAAAATATTTCAAAGGTGACATAAAAAGATAATAATGAAAGATTTCATCAAGTTTGGGAGGCATATTAAGGACTAGAGAAATACCTTGTTTTTTGATTGTACTAGAATGCATAAAGAAAATGTAGTGAATCATTTTATTGATATAAAAATATGAAAAGCAGTCATGGGTTTTTAATTATTTATACTATTACAGATTAACAATTTACCAAGAGCATTAAATAGTGAAAAATGAGTTATCATACATGAAATAAAATATATAATTTCTTCTTTAGTCAGCAAAAGTAATTTACAAAAGGTTGGAAATATGAATATGAATTCACTCATAAGTGTGTTTTCATTTGGTTGGAATATATGTTCACTGAAAAAAAAACGAATATTGCAGAGGTAGAAAATAGTCTTACTATATGGTCTGGATTCAAATCCAGACTCTGACTCTTTCATTATAGCTGTCTGACTTTGTGGTAAATTATTCTAACCTCTGCCATGCCAAGTTCTGTAGCTCTAAAATGTAGATAACAAAATGAATTTTTTGTTTCATTAATTAGCTCACTTAATTAACCCATGTGAAGAATTTAACTGATAACATGTAGTAATGTTTAAATGCTGGTTATTATTTATTAGGCCTTTCTATTGGTGGTTATTTGGAAATAAAATATATGAGATTTTTAAATAATAAAATTTCATGTAGTATAAATGTCTTCATTTTTACTCAGTTGTCACAAACAGGCAATAAAAGAGAAAATACATTTAGGAGTTGATTAAATGAATGATCGAAAACTTATTCGTATTTATTTCATGATACTTAGTAATCCAATGTGCATTAAATAAGTGTTCAGTTATGAATTTGGAGGCATTAAATCATGAAATATGCTGTCAATAGGTAGTTTTCTATCATTTATGACTATGTCCCACAAGGTGGAAGGGCTTCAGGAAATAGAAAAAACTGATTTTTTTTTTTTCCATAAAGCCTCAAAACAGTTTTCTGTTAGCCTGGTGAGCATTTCATCTTTTTTCCAAAATAGAATTTTAAGATAGATAATGAAATATATGCATGATATCTGTGGTACTTGATACAGAAGCAACAAGAAGATTTTTTTTTCATGTATCCTCAAAGCACATTGAACTTTGAGATAGACACTTTCAATGATAATATAATAATGAAATAATAAAAATTTACTGAGAAATGTGCATGAAGACTGAATGATATTCTGCTTCATTCCATTGATCTTCATAACAAACTTTTAAATTCTGTAATTAAAGACCTTTAACTTGTCATCTTGCAGTTAAAGAAACTAAGTCAGAGTGTTTATATAAATTTTCTATGGTTATAGAATAATTTGTTGATTGGGCTTACTGATTCAACTAATTGGAGGTACTCTCCCATCACTTCCTCCAGAAGCTAAATATCTAATGCTGAGAGACGTCATAAAATACTTCCTAGGATGTTTAAAATTAACCCAGATGTGCTGGCACATCTCTGTAATCACAGCATTGGGGAGGCTGAGGCAGGACGATTTGTGAGTTGGAGGCCATCCTGGACTTCATAGTGAATTTAAAACCATTCAGGCTATCAAGTGAAATATATATATATATATATATATGGCTATAAATATAATAATGCATGTAGTTTATAATTATGATCCCTAAAATTAATATTAAACGTAAATATCAATACATATACTGATTTTCTGTTTAAATAACATGTTAATTAAAAGCATTATGTTTTTTAAACTTATTTTTATTTAATTATAGGCAGAGACAGGCAGACACAAAGACAGTGTGACAGAAAATGGGCACACCAGGGCCTGTAGTAACTATAATTCAACTCCAGATGCATGTGCACCTTTGTACATTTGACTTTATGTGAGTATTGGGGAATCAAACTCAGCTTATTATGTTTTGCAGGCAAGTGCCTTAACCTCTGAGCCATTTATCCAGGCCAAGTATTATTTTCTTATGTGACAGGGTTTCACTTTGTAGTCCAGGCTGGACTGACAATCACAATAGCCTAGGCAGGCCTCAAACTCTCACCAGTCCTCCTGCCACAGCTCCCCAAGTCCTGGATTACAAGAGTAGGCAACCACATTCAGTAGATTTGTTTTAAAACATTGCCTTCATTCATTAAAATATTTTTGAAAATTATTTTGTTTTAGAGTTACAAATAATTTAAGCCAGGCGTGGTGGCACACACCATTAATCCCAGCACTCAAGAGGCAGAGGTAGGAGGATCACTGTGAGTTCAGGGCCACCCTGAGAATACATAGTGAATTCTGGGTCAGCTGGACTAGTGTGAAACCATACCTCAAAAAACTAAAAACTAAAACTAAAAATAAAATAGAGTTATAAATAATTTCATTCAATTGTATTTAACAGAAGAACACATAACTTTTTCTAATGAAAAATTCGTTCTGGATATGATTTTAATACTGAATTATAGAAATATTTTCACCAAATAACAGAATACATCATTCTTTCTCTCTCTCATATATATATATATATATATGTGTGTGTGTGTGTGTGTGTGTGTGTGTGTGTGTGTGTGTGTATTCTTATCATGATTTTCAATTTGCTTAATTGGTACAATTATATAAAAATGTTTCAAAAGCATTCTGATTTCACTCATGTCTCTTTTCCCCTGTATACATATACCTAATGATTAATGTTTTGTTTCACATGGATCCCAAAGTTCAAATATACAGAAAAAAAATTTAAAACTTTAGTACTAAGATTAGAGTCAAACGTTATCCTACACTGCAATTACTCTTCATGTGCCAAACCCTTTATTTTCTAATATCATAAAAAATCTTTATTTAATAATGTTATAACATGTACAAGAAAAATTTAATGCAAGAAATTGTTTCAAAATTTTACAGAAATAGCATATTTACTTTATTAAATATCATAACTAGTAAAAATAATGATATATACATATTCCAGGAAACAGAAAAAAATTTGTCAACAGGAGTTGGCATTGAGAGCCTGTGCTAAATTTGAATACCAGTAACATTTATATTCAAAGAAAGGGAACTTCCCTTGGGTATCCTGAAGGAACATTAGTTATAATAATTGACATATAGTTGCTTTGAGGAGCAAAGAGCCTATTCTTGAACACCAGTGTTGCATCAATACACCAAAAATTGTGTATTGTGATGTGATATATGAAAGGATGCAATGTGTAACTAAGTACTACTCTAAGATTGAATGATTATTTAGAGTATATCTTAAGTGCACTGAAATTAACATAAAAATCAAAGAAATTAAAAAGAGAAATAAAACATTTTCTTGGGCTGGAGGGATTGCTCAATTGTTAAGGCATTTGCCTGCAAAGCCAAAGGATCCCGGTTCAATCCCTAGGACCCACATTAGCTAGATGCACACAGTGGTGCATGTGTCTGGAGTTTCTTTGCAATGGCTGAAGGCTCTGTTGTGCCCATTCTTTCTCTCTCTCTCAGCTCTTTTGCTCTGTCAAATAAATAAATAAATAAATAAATAAATAAATAAATAAATAAATAGAAAACATTTTCTTTTAGGAGATAAAAGAAAAATATTGTTTTAGCTTGTTTCTGTGGTAAGTACTCTTTATATTTCACAAAATGAACAAGGGATCAATGGTGTTAAAAGCTCTATTATGTGAAAAATATCAACTCATTTTAAGGACCTTTACAAATGATCTTTCTAGATAAAAAAAGATGCAAATCTGTACTTAATTAAAAGATCACTTATTCCCTCATGATAACAGATAGCATTTATCACTATTACTTCTTCTCTGTGATATTTTGATTGCACTTATTTCTTGACCTTTACAGAACAGAGACTTGAATATATTCCCATCATATATTATATCATTCTGGCCAAAAAAGAGATTATTTTAGTCATTCTTAAACATTGTGGAAAATTATTTAAAAGATTTATGACGAAATTAAAAACAAGTCTTATAGACTCATTATCATTTAAAAAACCTTAATCATCACAGAAAAGGCATCACTCATAAAAACACAATGGTCAAAAAATGCCCCCTGACAATGGGCAAAGCAGTACCTCATTGGTGGTGGGGTTTTATATCAGTCAGGGGCAGAACAGAGGGAAGCCCTTTGTTCATCCTAGCTTGATGCCTGCTAGGTGGCCAATCCTGGAAAAAATGGAAAAAAAAAAAAACTTATATTTACATATATTTATTGAACTATTCCCAATTTCCATTGAGAAAAAGAAAACCAAGAAAGATACACATTAATAGTCTCAGCACACATTGTTGAATCACTAAATATTACTTGCTTAGTAATATAATTATATTTTATTATCTATTTATTTATGAGAGAGAGTGGGGGAAAGAATGGGTGTACCAAGGCCCCTGGCCACTGCAAATGAACTCCAGACACATGATCCACCATGTGCATCTGGCTTGTGTGGATTATGGGGAGTTGAACCTGTGTCCTTACACTTTGCAAGCAAGTGCCTTAACTACTAAGTTTTCTCTCCATCCCACTACACATTACTTTTATATTATGGTGATTTTGTTTGTGATTTCTTAATTAAATTAAAGACACATTATTTCATTGAATATCAAAAAATAGGTCTAAAAAGTAACAAATATTTCAAACCTTTTGAATGAATTTTTATACTTTTATATTTTTTATTATTTTATTCTAAAGTCTAGATTCCTTTTAAACCTTTTTTTTTTTTTCGAGGTAGGGTCTCACTGGCTCAGGCTGACCTGGAAATCACTATATATTCTCAGGGTGGTCTCGAATTCATGGCAATCCTCCTACCTCTGCCTTCCGAGTGCTGAGATTAAAGGCATGTGCCAGCATGCCTGGCCCCCTTTTAAACTTTTTAAGAGATTAGTGAACCATTGAAATACTTTGATTTTATTTTATCAAAATTATGTAATAATTTTTGCTAAGGATTTGCATAAAATGCTAACAATTTTGTAATATAACCAAAATTTTAGGCTTTATAAATTTTGTTTTACTTTTTCAGAGAGAGAGAGAGAGATTGAGAGAGAGATACACAGAGACATAGAATTGGCATACCTGGTCCTCAACCACTGAAATCATACTCCAGAAGATTGTGCCACCCAATTGGCATATGCAACCTTGCACTTGCCTCATATTTGTGTGTCTGGCTAATGTTAGATCTGGAGAGTAGGAGGACATGGGTCCTTAGGCTTCACAGGCAAGTACCTTAATCACTAAGCAATCTCTCCAGCCCAATTTTAGGCATATTTTAAAAAATATTTTTATTTAGTTATTTTTAAGGAGAGAGAGAGAATAACAGAGAAAGAGGGAGGGAGGATAGGAGGAAGGAAGAAAATAGGTGCACCAGGGCCTTTAGCCACTGCATATGAACTCCATGTGCATGTGCCACCTTGTGCATCTGGCTTTATGTGGGTACTGGGGAATTGAAGCCAGGTTATTAAGCTTTCAGGTAAGCACCTTAACCACTGAGCCATTTCTCCAGCTCCATATTTGTCTGAGATGAAATAAAGAGCCAGATTTTGTTCATTATGTCTTATGGAATTATTAAAAAGTTGTATAACATGTGTTTCTCCTAGTGTTCTTGACTCTAAGCACATAAAGCACTCCCCAACTTGTTCAGTATATGTGAAAACTAAATTTGAAGAATGGATATCCTCCCACTTAATAGGAATTCATGTTCCATGATGGCAAAAAAGAGGACTGATATTAAATGTGAAAGCTGGAATGTCTAATTTCCCTTAAATTCTTAGAGTGCTGAAGAAGAAAATTTAACCAATTTTAAAATCTGTATAAAAATTGTCAGCTTTATTGTAACAAAATACCTGACCTAATCAACTTAGGAAGAGAAAGGTAAATGTTGGCTCAAAGTTTAAGAGGTTTCCATCCATGATGAATTTGATCTGTTGTTCTGGCCACATTGCAGTTAGAGTGTATGACAGAGGAAAATGGTTCACATTAGTTCATGGAAGAAAAAGCAGTTGAAGGCAGGCCCAGAGGCCCTTAAGAACATACATCCAAAGACCTAAAGACCTCCTTGTGGGCCCTAACCTCTTAAAAATTCAACTATTTCCCAAGAGTCTCATTGTTGTCAAATTGGGGACTAATCCTTTAACAATTGGTATACCTTTAACAAAATACCTATAACAAAAGGTATTCAAAATCTAACTTTTCAACAAATATATACATGTATATGTATATTTATCATGGACACATCTGGCCTCAAAAGTTCTGACAAACACCTAATCTCCATCCAAACTATTAAAGAGTATTTCACAATTTCTTATGCTTTCAACAAACTAATGCTATATCTAAAGCTCTTTAGAAATGGGAATACAAAATGGGTTTATATGTTTCATTCAACAAAGGACGTATATAAGGAGATTATTTGGCTGAATGGTAACAAGTTAAACACACAAAAAAATAATTCAAAAGAAATAGATTTTACTGAATAATTGACTTCTGCTTTAATGAAATTATTTTCTGGAGAGACACAAAATCATAATAAGCTAAGTATGGATTTGAGGAGTAAAACTGCTTGAATTTGAGTCTTTATTCCACCAATTACTAATCTTAAGAATAAATTAGTGAATCTGTCTTTGCATCTGTTTCTTCATTGTAAGTAAAATGGTGACAATAATAGTGCCACCTAGTGAGATGCTAGTGAGAACCAAGTCACACAGCACTGTTTCCTAGCTAGTGCTTATTAAGTAATAATAAAGTAATACTAGGGGTGCTCCTCAGGTCAAGGACAGTCAATTTTCTGTGTTTATTTTAGCATGTGACTCCTTCTTCCATAAGGAAAACAATTCTACCTTTATATATTTGTGACCTATTTTAAAATAACTGACCCTTTTGCAAAGCCTTTATAGAGCTACATGTGATCAGATTATATTTAATAGCTTTTTTCCAATTTGCAAATTATTTTTTAACCTTTCAGCTGCATCTGTGCTAGAATTTGCTTTTTTTTTTTTTCTTTTTAGTCAGAGATTGTAAGATTATGCTTTAGCAAAAACACAAAGGAGGAACAAAAGGCTTATTTTGTTTAAGTCATCATTATCCAACTTACCTTTCTTCCTAATAGCACACATTTGGATTCTCAAAGAGCCTCTGCACATAAAATTATTTAACAGGATATTTTTCCCCCATTCAACATTCTGGAACATACAATCTCTGATAGATTTCGATGCTCACTTTATATTACCAACATTTAACTCAGCTTATTTATTTTTTTTTATTTCATAGCCAAGAACTTACCATAAAAATACTGGCTCTTTTAAGAAAGGTATTTGTCAGTTGGAGTTAAAAATAAAACTTGACCAAAAGAAAAGTTACAGGAGTAAGCAAAAGTGGGTGGGTGATAAATTTGGAACTCAGGAGTATAATATAGTTTTAAAAATTAACTTAGGGCCACAAGGAAAACTGGGAAGTTGAAGGAATCAGAATTCATAACAGTAGTTTGAAGAAACATGAGCATAAATAGGAGCTATTAATTCTAGGCTGAATCTACAGGGTCACAAGGATATAATAACAAAACATAGCTTAAATCCCACAGTATTGTCATCCCAGGGCAATACATCATCCTCCCCTCCCTTTTTTCCTCATATAAACTCCAAATCACACTACTGGCTAATTCCTCTACATTCTTTAAACTTGTCTCATGTAGATGTCAAATGGCCTTTCAGTGGCATTAACTGGTTTTAGTTAAACCGTTTAATTTCCTGATTACTAATAAAAAGGGAGCCAGTATTGCAGCACAACTGCCATATTATATTTCCCCAGAACATTAACTTCCACTAACCTAGATAAATATTTCATCAGTCCTCTTCTCAACCTTTCAGCTTCAGCTTTCATGAGAGAAGGAGTACCTTATAATGACAGATTACGAAAGCTGCCTGCAAATGTTTGTCTAGAGAGCAGAAAGATGGGTTGAACTGACATTGCTCTGGGGACAGGGATTTCTGTGAAGCTACAAGTTTCAACATTGCTTGTTTCAGAGCTATTGTTGCTGCCAGGCTACTGGCATTTAGGATACCATTGAACTTGAAAGAGACAATGAGAATAGGCCATGTTAAATTGCTATTAAATCCATAAAGGTGTGTGTGTGTGTGTGTGTGTGTGTGTGTGTGTGTGTGTGTGTGTTTTGTTCTGATTTTTTTAGTGAACTCTCCTCAGGTTGCAAGTTTGATCAATTACTATAGTTCAGAATGAATTGATAATGACAATGTTGTTAAAACTTCTGCTTTTTTAGGGAGAAATAGATTTATAGAAGTCCTCACTATACCATCCTGGAAGTCCTGTCTTGGCACAATGTCAAGTGACAGAAACATTTTCTATATATTGTTATACTTTTGTACCCAAACTTGAATATACACATTATGGTGGTTGATCATATACCGTGGAGTTAAATAAAACCATAGGATCACAATGTCATGGATGTTATATTTCAAAGTTTTATGGAATAACAGCAATCATATTATGATGTACATGTGTGTTAAAACTCCAAACACTAAGCCTTAAATATACATTTGAAAACATAAAGGAAAATAAAATAAATAAATAAAAAATAAATAAAATGTTATATACTTTTGTAACATGGATGTGTAAATATCACAATAATTTAAAAATATGAATACAACAAAAATTTCAGGCTTAGGATACATACTTCCAGGGCAGTATTAAAATGTCCCAGGTGGTAATAATTGCTAATGTGCTGGGTTTAGACAAGGGTAAAGGGTTTAATATCATTTGGTTATATTTACTATCATGGATAAAAAATTTAGGAAACACTGTGTCTACACATGTTGAGTTCTTCAAAAATAAGCAGCTTTTACTCCATTGTGTTAATGCTTGTCTCTGTAGAAATTCAACTATATAGTTTTTTGACATTTCAGAAATGTCTCCAGTAGTCACTCTACATTGTTTCTTTGACAGCACTTTCACAGCCTGAAAAACATTAGGTGATTGTTATTATAGAATTCTACCTATAGCTACATAATAATTAAAAATTATGTGATAATTAGTTTATGAAATTTTGTGACTAAAATAATGAATAAATATAAATATAACTCATATTTAAATTTTATCATTTTTATTAATGAACATTAATAAAACAGTATATTTAATTTATAAAAGATACAACAGAAATTCCATGTTAATGGACAACCTAGCGTGGAAACTACGTATCATATAGATGTTAGTATTATTTATTTACATTATCAGATCATTTTATTGTGAGCATTTGGCAATACAAATTTTAAGACAAAATTGTATTTTTGAAATAGTACATATTCAAATATTCCTAAAAGACTTCATTCCTTCCGATTTTGCATTTTTTACTAGCATATGCTAATTTTACGTAATAACATGTTCATTATGATATTTTCTTACATGTTTACAAAGCATTTTTTAATCTCATTTGACTCCTATTACCCTCTCCTGTACTCTTCTTTCTCCCTCTGCTCTCCTTCCTCTTCTCTGAATTTCCCTCTACTTTCATGTTTTTTGTTTCCTGTTATGTTTTTTTTTTTTTTTTTGTGACCCAATGACCTGTACAACTCTTGTTCTGTTAGTCCATCTTCTGTGAGCTTCAAGAGTATAAAAGTGATGTCATGCTTTCAGCCTTCCACTTCTTTACTATAACTCATATTCTGTCCACCCCAGCTTCTAGGATATTTAATGAGCCTTGGAGTGGTGATATTTGTGTCTCATTTCTGGTTAAACAGACAGTATTCTCTTATTCTCAGTCCTCAGCACTTCATGTCTTAGTTGCTATTGCTCACTGTAAAAAGGAGCATCTCAGACTGACCAAAGCTGATGGAAGCACTAATATATGGGTAAAATATATTTATTTAGAGGGTAGTTTGATGGGAACATTATGATCACTTAGCAATATAAGAGCAGTAGCTTGCCTAAGAGGGCCTACACTCTTTTCACAGACTTTTGACTAAGGTTATGGTGCTAAACTTGATTTCCTCCTGTGACTGGGCCCCAAGGCCAATCAGAAAGTGGTTGCTTATCCCCTTTATTGCCAAACTACCATTGCACCATTGTACACAACTTGCCTGGCTGGTTGGTAGCATAGCATGGAAAGAACTAGAACTGAGCATGACTTTTAATGGCACCCCACCCCCCCCCCCCCGGCAGCAGTCTGAATAGTACCTGCAGACACTATATAACAGGGCAGCAAGAAAGAAACTTCCACCCTCCAGGTTGATGTCCTTATGTCCTGCAACAAAACTGTATGGTGTCATTAGGGATAGAATTTTACTATTTAGTGCTGGTAAGCAACTAAAAGATGTGGTAAATGCCTGCATTATTTATGTACTTGTGAGGCCCCTCTAATCAATCACTGGTAGGGAAGTAACAAACCCTAGCACTCAGATTTTCATTTAATAACACTTGGTTTCTAAGAGCAGCTTTATCCACCCATGTAGGATGCTTCCATTTAAATTCTTTTTTTAAACCTTTTTTTAATTGACTGATTCTATAATTATAGAAAATAAACCTTGATAATTCCCTCTGCAGCCACACTTTGCCCCTCACAAATCTACCATCCATCATATCCCCCCTCAATTAGTCTTTTATTTTATAATAATAATAATAATAATTATTATTATTATTATTATTAACAACATATTTCATATGGATACATCATGTGTTAGTACCTTTTTTTGCCTAGTCCCTGCCCCTATACTAATGGGGACACTCCTCAGTAGGGTTGCAGGTATTCCCTATGGTGTTGTGGTTTATGTGTTATGGGAGCAGCAGTCAGTAATTTTTTGGGGGGCAGAGGGAGTGCCTCTTAGCATGATGTCTCAACCTGTGGCTTACAATATTTCTGCCCCTTCTTCACAAAATTCCCTGAGCAGTGGTGAGTAAGTTTTAAGTCCACTTCAGTGATGAGCTCTTAGGAGCCTCTGGATCTTTATTTTGTTAGGTGTTGCATGTCCTCAGGCTCTGTCTCCTACACCCTAGTGCTGATTATCAGGTTCAACAAGGAAGCAGCACTCATCCTTGTCTCCCCAATAGCTTTCAGGTTTCATCATTGGCTTGGCTAAAGCGTGAGGGGTAGTTTATCTTATCAGGTCTTTTTAAAATTTATTTTTAAGTAGCATATCAGGAATTTTTTATAGTTTCTTATATAGCCCTAGTTTTTATTGATCCTCCCCTTCCTTTCTTTCCCAGTCATATATCTTCCCCTCTCCATTTAAACCTATTATTACCGTCTTTAAATTCTTTCGCAGCTTTCCTCCTTTATCATTTCCTCCTGGATGAGAAAGCAGACCTTTGCCTTTTTCTCAATTCTTCACTCAGAAGTCTGAATCACTCATTAAAATTATAGATCAATTACCTTAAAAAATGTAATGCCTTCCTATGGCACTTTAGATTTATTTATAATCCTGGAAGTCATGAGTCACTCTCCTGTCTTCTTCTTTGACCTCATCATGTATCATGTTTCCCTGAATTATTATGCCCTCAGAAGTACTCTATTCCTTAAATACTGATATCTGTTTAATTCGTTTTATTCCCAGAATTCCCCTAGAACTGACTTTGTTCATCATCTTGACTGCTGTTCTTCTTGGGGGACAAGTGCCCTCATGTTTTTTCTGACCTGCTTTTCCTTCACTATCTACTTTTACAGAATTATAAAATTAGGTTATTGTATACATCTTTTATTATTTAGCTTGTTTTTCTATCAATATTTCAACAAAATCATATGTCTAATGTTCTCACTCTTACGCTCCAATTATTAATGCAGTGTGTATCAGACATGCTGCTGGATGTTTAAAGGTAGGAATAAAATAATAAAAGGCTTGGGAATCCTTTCTCTGCTGTGTAATTATAAACTCTCCAGTATGACTTACTTTTGAGTGAACTATTTCCTGATTGCCTCCTTTATCTCTTTTTCAATAAAGTTTATCCCAAGTTTTATTTTTGTAGAAAATCAAACAACAATCTAAAAACACACTTTCTCTAAATCCTGAAAAATATTCAGCCTCTTATGACAATTAAAGTATATGAAAACCTTAACATCTAGTAACAGTCTCATTAAGATTTACTCTTTAAAGTAATCTAGGTATTTCTTTTTTTAATTTTTAATTTGTTTTAAATTAACAACTTCTATACTTACAGACAATAAGCCATGTTATTTCCCTCCCCTCTGTCCATTCTTCTTCAGAACTCCACTCTCCATCATATCCCCTTCCTCTCACTATTAGTTTCTCTTTTAATTTGATGTCATCATCTTTTTCTCCTATTATGAGGGTCTGGTGAAGGTGTTGCTAGGCACTGCGAGGTTATGGATCTTGAGGCCAATTTCTGTCTGGACAGTTGCATCATAAGGAGTCGTATCCTACCTTTGTCCCTTACATTCTTTCCACCACCTCTTCTGCAGTGGACCATGAGCATTGGAGGGTGTGATAGAGATGTTTCAGTGCTAGACACTCCTCCGTCCCTTCTTCTCAGCAATATGTTGCCTTTTGGATCATCCCAGTGGTCATCTCCATCTGAAAAGAGAAGCTTCTCTAACCAGAAATGAGAGTAGCATTAATACATGAATATGGACATTAAGTGTAGTGCTTTCAGGGAAGTTTGGTGGGAAAAATATATACATTTAGCCAGACAAGAGCAGGATTTATACCCCTAAGGCTCATGACCTTCCCTGCCATGGACTTTTGATTAGTTTTTTCAGTACTAGGCATGTATTCCCTCCCATAGAGTGGGCCTTCAGTCCAATTAGGTAGCAGTTGGTTTCCCCAAGAGCAGACATGCCACTATTTCATACATTTAGTCATTGGGCCTGTCTGGCCAAACTTGAGGTTTCCAGTGTCCACTGTTTTCACCACTGATTATTTCCCATACAGCTGCATGTAGTGCAGTTTTTTTCCAGCTTTCAGTCTTGGCTGGTCTACAGGGAGAAGGTTTTCTGCTGAGCACCAGCTTGATTTCTCAGTGACTTTGTTGCTCTGGCAAGTGAGGTCTTCAGCAATAGGGGTTTACCATCTGTTTCTCAAGGGAAGCCAAGGGCCTTGGCAATATCCTGTAATGTTTTGGAGGCTACAGGGACCTCCCTGGGCAATAACTCACTGGAAGGTATCCCATCCCGGGCACAGAAAGTTGTCTAGTAACAATCTATAGCTTGTGGATGTGCAATTATTCAAAAAAGTAGGTTTATATAAATCTTATTCAGAATATCTTGAATTTTGATTGACCCTCCCCACCTACCCTTCTTTTACACATTCTCTTTCCCTGGCCTCGCTTAGGCCTTTCCCCTGCCTATAATCTGTTCTTCTATTTCATATCTACAATATCATCTCCTTAAGTCTCCTCCCTCCCTTATAAGCTTTTTCTAGCTACCAATTTTTGGTTCCAGCTCACAAACAGTCTATACATTTTCTGGGAAATGGAGGTATCTGGAAAAGATTATACTCAGTGAGATAACTCAGGCTCAGAAAGCCAAAAGTCACATGTTATCTCTCATATGTGGATCCTAGTTACAAATGTATAAACTTGTGAGTGAGCTGGAACCAATCAACTCTTTTCAAAACAGTTTGTATATCTAACAATCTTTCCTCAGGTACCTTCTCCATTGTTTTAATGTAAGGCAGTTGGGCCATCTTCCTTAAGATTGCTAATGTGTTGACAATAGCAGCTCCAGTAACCTAAAACCAGTCTCAGAGCCTCTAATTTTAACTTGCTTGAGGTTTTCCAGGTTAAATTTTAAATCTCTCAGTCCAATACCTTTATCCAAGCTCATCAGTCCATTACAAATTTAACCTTGATTAAACTCTTTGGCCCTGGGCAGCAAATGCAGCCATCCCTTATGCCAGTAGCCCAGTTCCAACAAAGTACTCTGTAGTCTTTCCTTCCCCTTAGAAAGCTCATAAGCCAAGCCTCAAAGTTCAATACTGTTTGCACTTAGCATTCTCAAAATCTCATCAGAATACTCCATAAAACTTGGCTTACCACTTCAGAAAGTGTCTTCAGTTGCAAGCACCAAGTCCATGTCTGGTCCTCCAAAACAAAGTTTCCAAAAGACCAACATCCACATGGTCGGGTTCATCTCAGCCCACTCCTCTGTACCAGCTTCTATAGCAGACAGCTTCAGGTTTGCTGACATGAACTTCCAGACCAGGCATAGTTATGGAGGAAGGGATTTATTGAAGCTTACAGATCCAGGGAAAGTTCCATAATGTCAGAAGAAGCTGGACTGTTCTTATAGGACCAAACACAGAGAGAAAAAGCCACAAGCCTAAAGCCATACAGCATAGCACACCTCAGGAACTCCAGCTAGACACACTTTGCATATCTTTAGATTGAAATCTCAAACCCACTATCACACCTTAAGATCTGCCCAGTGACATTGCCTCTAACCAGGTGACTGCAGATGCAAGTTACAGTCTGGCATCTCTGGATAAACTATTGGGAGAAAAGCAGAAGCTCAGAAAGGAAATTTCCAAGCTTAAGACCCACATACATGATCTGAAGGTTTCTAAGTATACCCTGGAGGAGAGTTTCCTCTCTAGCCAGAACAGGGCTCAACCTCTTAACCAGTTTCCAGACTTGAGCCAGTTTACAGATCCTGATTGAAGGGGTGGTCAGGTCCCCTTGAGGAAGGACTCTCCCACAATCCCCCAAAATTTCAATATCAAGCTTAGTCCTATCCTTCCTTAGTGGAACCTGTGGCCTTTTGCTAGGGTAACTGTACAAGGGGGGAAAGGAAATAATCAGACCTTTCAGGGCTTACTGGACACTTGCTCTGAATTGACATTGATTCCAGGAAACCCCCAAAAGCCTCATGGCTCTCCAGTTAAACTAGGTGCTTATGGAGGTCAGGAAATCAATGGATTTTTGACAAATGTTAGACTGACAGTGGGTCCAGTGGGTCCCTGAACTCATCCTGTGGTTATTTCCCCAGTCCCAGAATGCATAATTGGGATAGATATACTTAGGAGTTGGAAGAACTCCCACATTGGTTACCTGACTTGTGGAGTGAGGGCGATTATGATTGGAAAGGCCAAATGGAAGCCATTGGAGCTCCTTCCACCAGGGAAAATAATGAACCAGAAACAGTATTGCATCCCTGGAGGAATTGCAGAAATTAATACAACTATAAAGGATTTGAAGGATGTAGGGGTGGTGGTTTCCACCACATCTCCCTTTAACTCTCTTATTTGGCCTGTTCAGAAGACAGACGGATCCTGGAGAATGACAGTAGATTATTGGAAACTTAATCAGGTGGTGACTCCAATTGCAGCTGCTGTACCAGATATGGTTTCTTTACTTGAACAGACTAACACATCTCCTGGTACCTGGTACACAGATATTGATCTTGTGAATGCCTTCTTCTGCATACCTGTCCATAAGGACCACCAGAAGCAAGGTGAGGTCAGAATACACATTTACTGTTTTACGTCAAGGTTATATTAACTCTCCAGCCCTGTGTCATAGCTTAGTTAGCAGGGATCTTGATCACCTGTGCCATCCACAAGGTGTCATATTGGTCCATTATATTGATGATATTATGCTGATTTGATCAAATGAGCAGGAGGTGTCAGCCACTCTGGAGTTGCTGGTACAGCATATGCACATCAGGGGGTGGGAAATAAATCCATCCAAAATTCAAGGACTTTCCATCTTGGTGAAATTTCTAGGAGTTCAGTGGTGTGGATAGAGCTCTTTGAATGGGCAAAGGATATAAAGATATGTGTATCCCATGTTAATTCTCATCAGAAGGTGACCTCATAAGAGGATGACTTTAATAATCAAGTAGATAAACTGACCTATTCTGTGGATAGTGGTCAAACTCTTTCCTCAGCCATCCCTGTTATTGCCCAATGGGCCCCTGAACAAAGTGGCCATGGTGACAGGGATGCAGGGTACGCATGGGCCCAACAACATGGACTTCTACTAACTAAGGATGACCTGGCTATGGCTGCTGCTGACTGCCAAATCTGCCAGTAGCAGAGACCAACTCTGAGCCCCTGATATGGTAGCATTCCTTGGGGTGACTAGCCAGCAACTTGGTGGCAAGTTGATTATATTGGACCTCTTCCATCATGGAAAGGGCTGCATTTTGTCCTTACTAGAATAGACACTTATTCGGGGTATGCATTTGCATTTCCTGCATGTAATGCTTCTGCCAAAACTACCATCTGTGGGCTTACAGAACGCCTTATCCAGCATCATGGTGTTCCACACAGCATTGCTTCTGACCAATGAACTCACTTCACAGCCAAGGAAGTATGGCAGTGGGCTCATGATCATGGAATTCACTGGTCTTTCCATGTGCTCCATCACCCTGAAGCAGCTGGCTTGATAGAGCAGTGGAATGGCCTTTTAAAGAAACAGACACTGCACCAACTAGGTGGCAATAGGTTGGAGGGCTGGGGGAATGTCCTCCAGAAGGCTGTATATGCTCTGAATCAGTGTCCTATATATGGTCCTGTTTCTCCTATAGCCTGGATTCATGGTTCCAGGAATCAAGGGGTGGAAATAGGAATGGTACCACTTACCGTCACCCTAAGTGACCACTAGCCAAAGTTTCAAAATGCTTTTGAAAGGAGGCACAAAGAACATTCCATTGAACTGAAAGCTCAGACTTCCCCCTGGCCACTTTGGGATCCTGATGCCCTTGAGTGCACAGGCTGAGAAAGAAGTTCCAGTGTTAGCAAGGGTTATTGATCCAGACTACTGGGGAGAATTGTACTGCTCCTCAATGGAGGTAAGGAAGAGTATGTCTGGAGTGCAGGCAATCCTTTAGGGCATCGCTTGGTGTTGCCATGCCCTGTTATCAAAGTCAATGGACAACTACAACAATCCAATTAAGGAAGTGTGATAAATGGCCCAGATCCTTAAGGAATGGAGGTATGGGTCAATCCTCCAGGTAAAGAACCAAGACCTGTTGAGGTACTGGCTGAAGGTGTAGGAAGTACAGAATGGGTAGTAAAAGAAGGCAGTTAGAAATACCAGCTAAGGCATGGGACCAATTACAAAAACGTGGACTGTAATTGCCATGAGTGTTTCTGTCTTTCCTTGTTAAGAGTGTTTGTACATATCTATACCAATATTAAGATGCTTTTGTTCTTCCTCTGTTTCTCTATTAGGCTATCAATACTGATTAAGATCATATCACTAGTTAACCACTTTTGCATTTATATTTGACTTATTATATTAGAGACTAAGTATTCCTCAAGGAACCCTGCTTGTGTTGGGGGAGGTGAGGAAGATTGTGCATTTCCAATGTATGAGGGATAGTTATATCATGTTAGGAGGAATTATGACCTTGTTACTATCTTCATTTGGAAATTAAGTATGACATAAGGAGATATGGTTTGGTGTCAAGTTGACAAAGGGTGGACTTGTGATGGTTGAGTTTGGTTGAGTTTGTGTCAACTTGATCTGCTTAGGAATACACAGAGATTCCTCATAAGTGTGTCTCTGAGGTTGCTTCTAGGAAGGATTAACTAAAGGAAGAATCCTTCCACCAGGGTGAGCCCTTCCTCCAGAGTGGGTGGCCCTTCTAGGAGGAGGGGGCTGGTTCACCTAAAGAAGCTCTGGGAAGGAAAGTATCCCCTCCTCCCACCTGGCTGCCAGTGTTGCTGGCTTTTCTCTGCTTGCTACTTGCTGCTTTCCAGTGCGGACTGAAGAGCAGCATCTTTCCAGGTCACCTCCAGGCCTTCAGCGCTGGATTGGGACTGCTGAGGCATCCAGCCTCATGGACTGAACAGCTACTGGGTCCCTTGATTCTCAGGATTGCAAGCTGGTATTGCTGGACTGTTGTAAGTTAATCTGATGAATTCCCTTTTAATAAAAATTATTCTATTGGTTCTGTAGCTCTAGAGAACCCTGACCAATACAATGTTTGAGGTATTTAAACTCATTTTTATTCCTAAGACTTTGTGTTAATCCCTTTCAATGTCTTACAAAAATTTAAGACAAAAAAAAAAAAAAAAATTCCAAAAATGCCAAAGCCACATAAGGTCACTGGAATAAAACTAAAACTTAATATATTTGGTGATGGTACTACTTAATGTAGATATTGATAAAGAAAGAAAACCTCTTAAACTAGCAAATAGCACATTTAAAGGATCATGAATCATGATTATGTGTGATTTATTTCTGTGATGCAAGAATGGTTCAATATATGCACTCAGTCACACAATGAAGCACAAAAATCATTATTCAGGAGAAAAAATGAATTACCAATATAATTTTATGAGTAAAATAAATTTTTTAGCAAATTAATTGCTTTTTGTAATTTTATTTATATATTTATTTATTTATGAAAGAGGCAGAGAGAGAGAGAAAGATAGAGACAAAGAAAGAGAATGATTGGGCATGCCAGGGTCTCTAGCCACTGAAAATGCACTCCAGATGCACACACAACCATTTGCATGTGGGGACTCAAACCTGGGTTCTTAGATTTTGCTGGCAAGCACCTTAATAACTAATCCATCTCTTCAGCCCAAATTAATTGTTTAAAGATAATAAAGCCAATACAGAGGTTAAATATTTTTATCCCCACCTGCAAATCAAACATTATAAATTATAAATTTTCTGAGCATTAATATTGCAAATAAAATATTCTTGACCATAAAACTAGATTCATTCATTTAAAAAATTAATTTATAATATTATATAATATTGCTCACAGGCTATAATATGAAGTACTATATAACATAAAAATTTTTAGGGTAAATTTTCAACTATAATATAGTTCACAATGTATGCAGAAATATTCCTAAAATCCAGAAAAATATGATTCCCAACATTGTGGATAAAAAAAATTACTCGATGTATATAACAAAGTAACAACTAACAAAATGCTCTATTGTGAAAATTTGAGATTTCTTGTAAGTTCAAGACTAAGGCAATAATTTGTACTGTGGTAATCCTTTTTATGATCTTGTAATAACATGTCTGGCATTGACTAAGTACCCCCAAATTTGAGGCTTTTCATATGCAAAATACATTCTTTTCCCAATAGCTCTAAACTTTAACTCATTCCAATTGAAAGTGCAACTTTAAATTCTTATATAAATTGCATATTGCTGAGACTGATAGCAGGAATTATCATAAGGCAAATTTCCAATCGCTGAGTCTCTGTGAAATCAAAACAAGTTGTCTACTTCTGAACTACACCAAGAAGATGGTTTAGGCCAGAAGAGTCTATTCCAGAAGAAGAAAGAAAGATTAGAATAGAATAGAATAGAATAGAATAGAATAGAATAGAATAGAATAGAATAGAATAGAACAGAACAGAATAGAAAGAATAGAATAGAATAGAAGTAGAAGTAGAAATAGAAATAGAAAGACTAAAGACACAGGTAAGTGTAGATTCCAACAGAAAAAAAAAAAAATATATATATATATATATATATATATATATATATCTTATTGTCTTAATGGCAGAGATAATGTTTTGTGACTCCATATCTCAATTTGTGGATATGATGCTGAATCATGTGAAGGTCTTGGAAGAGCCTGATATAATAGGTCTATTGGCTCAGCCTATGTTTCTGCTTGTTGTCTAGGTATAGCTACTTAGTTCTGTGGTCTGGGTTATAGTCCCTTGACAATAAGCATCACCCTAGCAAAGCCAGTGAGTGGTGGCTCTGCTCCTAGAGGGGACACAGTTGGTACTCTCTTTGTGACTCAGTTTTCCTCAGTATTAGTCCAGCTGAAGCTTTCTATGGTGACTTGTTGGAACTTACCTGCTGGCATAAGGGATGACTGCATTCTGCTGCCCATGCCCAGAGAGTTTGATCAAGATTAAACTTGTAGTGGATTTATGTGCTTGGCTAAAGTTGTGGAACTGAGAAATTTAAGATATAAAGTTAGAAAAACTAAAGTAAGTAAAAGTACTGGCACTGAGTCTACTTGCTGAAGCTGCTATTGTGAAGGATACATTACCATGATTAAGGCTGGTCCAACTCCTTTCCATTAAAACATTGGAAAGGATGCCTGAGGAAAGACTGAGTGGTAGAAATACAGTCTTTTGAAAGGAAGGAACTTTCTCTTCAAAGTTGTGATTTATTTCCTCCCTGAATGAAGAATATGGCTCTGTCCCACACACCTCTTACTGGTTTTGGAAATATGAAAAATTCATGGAGTGGGTCATGTAGTGCACATGGTTCCTGGAGCTACTGTTGAGACATGACATGGGCAGGGCATGATGATTCTGTTAAGATAGACCAATGAAGCCATTGACAGAGGGACCATGGTTTGTCTGGAGACCTGAAGATGTTTTGGATATACCAGAACTATGCAAGGGCTACCACGGAGCACTGTTGGCTTGGAATCCAAGTTTCAACTGACTACTAAGACCAGCTAGAGGGGCAGAATTGGTACATCAGTCACTGGTTATGATATCAGACTTGAACTGCAGATGTTTGATGTTTGCTTGATGGTCACTGAGTTTGTATTAGCTCAGTCTCTCTTTGTTATGCCTTTTAGCAGTTGTAAGTGTTTACTCTTTGTTTTTATATGTTGAGGATATGTAACTTGTTTGAATTTACAGGACTCATAATTAAGAGACAATCTTAAATGTCAGATGACACTTGGGACTTTAGAACTTCCTTATGTTGGTAAAGATTATGGAGACCTTTGAAGTTGGACTGAATACAATTAACAATGTAAAATGGTTATAAATATATTGGGGCCCAGAGGTGGAATGTGGTCATTTGAATGGGATGCCCCAAATAGATTCAGGAGTTTATTAAACCTTGTGCATTTCCAGTTGCCTGGCTGGAAGAAGTGTCACTGTGGGCAGATTCTAGGGTTCAGTCATAAGGTGTGGTTGGGGGTGGATCTGAATTCCAGCCTAAGATATGCAGAAAGGGTGAGCTCTGTCTAGGTTCCTGAAGTTTGCTTGATTGATGGTCCTGGTGGTGGTATTTCTCTCTGTGTGGACCCATGAAATGGGGCCAGCGTCTTCCACCATTGTGGAATTTCCCCTGAATCTGTAAGCTTCAATAAGTTCCGTTCCTCCCATAAACTGTGCCTGATCTGTAGGTTCATCCCAGCAACATGAAGATGTCTATGACACTGCCAAACCCTCGTATTTCCCTGTTAGCAATGCCCTTTCACTGACTATCACTGACTCAGGCTGAGACATTTCCAATTATGTAGACTCTCTTCCCTTTTTGATTAGTAATTCTGTCTTTGAATTATGGCTATCGTTTCATTTCATTGTGAGATGTTAAAAAGCTTCTAGACAGCCAATTTATTGGTTTGCTCCTCAGAAATTCCTATTCCTTTTTTATGTCTTAAAGTCTACTTTATATCTTAAATTCTACACTGCACTAAGTGTAGGGCAGGACAGGATATATCCAAGTCCATGGTAACTTTATAATAAAGTGGAACATTTTTAAAGGCTAAAAAATATTTCTCAAAATGATCTGGCCATGACAATTGACTCCCAATTTGACATGGAATTAAACTATATTTCCCCAGGGGAAAACAATCCAGGAACATTAATAGAAGCCTTATTTCTGACCCAGGCACCTGAGTTCCTTACTGGCCCTACAAAATATCAATGATGGCATTTATCTTACTTTAGTGACAAATGAGAACCTGTCCAGGGGAGGGATGCAATGGATCACAGAATCTCTGAAATACATATTATAATAGCAATATCTTACTCAAAGTCTCAAGAAGAAATTATTTACAGTTCTTAAGGTCGTTCCACAGATGAGATGAAAATAGGTCAGACTGTCCTGCATAGTTTCCTAGGTCCAGAGGGGACAATCAAGACAGATGATCTGCATGGAATTTGGCTGGAACTGAATTAATTTGTTCATAGAAATATTCTACTTCTAGCACTGGGAGTCAATGAAAGACTCATTAAATCACTTTCTATCAACTCAAAATGTGTAATTCATCATTGTAAGTGAAAGGTATTGAAAGCATCCACAGGAAGAGATTCTGGGAAAACTTAATTAAAAGAAACTAAACTATGTTCAATGCTTCAAACATTCCCAATTGTTTTCCCTTTGAATCTTATAATTACAAATTACTCTCACATAGACATTGAAGTCTTTTAAGCTGCTCCTTGTTAGCAGGTCACATGAGCAAAGCAAACAAACAACAACAAAAACGCATAGACCTGTGTTTTGTTTGTTTAGTGCACTAAACGTGTGTGTGTGTGTGTGTGTGTGTGTGTGTGTGTGTGTGTCTTTTTGATGAATTTTCTATAGTCCCTGTACTGCAATAATGCCCAAATAATAGTACTTCAGAGATTTATAATATGTTGGATATAAGTAAAATAATAGTGACCCTTTTGCCTCATATTACTCTAGGCTTATAATGCGTCCATTATTTTTTAATTTAAATCTAACTGATATGTAAATTCATAAATATTGAGAAATAACTATAGTGAAGCAAGGAGAAAGTGGAAATAGGAAGAGAGGACAGGAAGGGTACTTGACAGGCACATTCAGGGAAATGACAGAGTGGGTGAAAGGGTCTTTGGGGAGTAGAAGGACAAGAGTGTGAGGAAATATTACACAAAACTAATGTATCTGTCCCACAGAAACCTTTCTTCTAGATAGTAAACTAAAATATATAGCCTTTAATAAATGAAGGGGGGACTGTCATGACAGAAGGGATCTGTTGAGGGTGGAGAAAACCTAATCCTAACACCACGGGCTTTGGGCTGATAAACCCTGTCTTAGAACTGGGTTATCCCCTCCACTCCCCAACCTGCACTGTGAGCAATTTGACAGGGAGGTCCATGAGGTCTCTGGAACTATGCAGACCATTGCCAAAGAACTTAGTTACCCTCCAGAGATAAATGATAAGATCATATTGTTGAAGACACTTCTGACTACTGTCACAGGACATCAAGAGGTCACACTAGAAATGAGATGGAAGCCAGGTCCCTGTTTTCTGGCTTTCATTGTGCTGGAATGTGCTATGAGTACTGCTGGGGAATAATGGTCACCAACAGTGTAAATAATTAGGGGATTCTGTAAGCGAAAGCAAACACCTGGGCAAGAGTGCGACACAGTCTATGTGAGCAATCACCTGCTTTTAAGTTAGATATGATGCCTCCTCAGTGGGACAGAACTCATAACTGGTACTGAAAACCAATTTGGAATTCTGTGGATAGTGTTGCAGTCAGTTTTGCATTGCTAGCAGGAATCACCCAACCAAGAGCTGCTTGTGGGGGCAAAAAGTTTATTTTGGCTTACAGACTTGAGGGGAAGCTCCCTGATGGCAGGGGGAAATGATGGCATGAGCAGAGGGTGGATATCACCTGAACAGATAGACAACAGTTACAGGAGAGTGTACCAAACACTGGCAATGGGAAATTTGCTATAATACCCATAAGCCCACCCACCACCCCAACAATACTATGCTTCCAGGAGGCATTAATGCAGGTCCAAGGGAAGTAGGTAAGGAACTATAGTTATTAGTGTCCTTTCTCAGAATAAACTATTTTAACCAAATTGTCTAAGGAGGATATCCCACCAGGTTTCTGCTCCCTCAAGGTTTGCAGAGTTAAGGGAAGTTTAGCAATTGGGAGTAGTCTGTCAAGACCACATGTCTCTGTGACTTCTTTATTGCCTGCTAGTTTTAGGGATACTTATTAACTCTTTAGCTATCTCTAGTTTTCACGGAAGGCTCTTAACCCTTCAGTAACTTCTCACGTTGAATACATGAATAATATTCCTCTGATTTTTGAATCTACTATGTGCATATTTTTTTCTACATTCCAGATCTACCATGTGGGTGCTCTCACCAACTCTACACTTGCTACCTGTGTAATTTCTCCAAGCTTGAGGTAATCATAAGTGTAAATCTCTTCATTACTCATTTCTCCTCTGAGTCTTTTGATTTCTGCTTTGATATCTGCCCTATTATTTTTTTCCTTTCCTTGAGACTCACCATTAGTCCTCTTAACTTCTCTAAAAACACATTGCAAATGCCATGCTAGTTTCTCCTAAATCTCTGTACACATGCTCTAGATTACTACTTCCCATGTTTTTTTTTTTTTTTTTTTTTTCCTGTGATAAACTTTCAGTTCTATATCTTCTGGCAAGCATGCCAGTCCATTGCTCTTAAAATCAATCTTGATCAAATTCTCTGAGGGTAAGCAGCAGAATGCAGCCATCCGTTATGCCAGTAGCCCAGTTTCAACAAAGTTCTCTGTGATCTCTTCTTTCCCTTTGAAAGTTTACAAGCCAACAAATTTAATTCTGGACTTAGCATTTTCAAATTCTCACCAAAATAGCCCATACAATTTGCCTTATGACTCTGTAAGGCTCTTGAAAGTGCAAGTACAAAGTTCTGCCCCATTTCTCCAACACAAAAGTTCCGGTGTAGCAGAAATCTGGGTTTGAGTCAGTGAGAAAACCAAGTGCCACTCAGAAAGAATTGGAGAACTCAATACTTAATTATGCTGGCTAGCTGAGGGGAAACTTGTACTTCAGAAATACCTTCAGCACCCTGAGCTTGTATTCCTTCCTACTCATTGAGTCTTTACTGGGTGGACATTACCTCAGGCATCTTTACATTATTTTAATGTAAAGCTGTTGACCCACTCTTAATTATGGTAAATCTGCTTGAAAATAGCAGTTTCAGTAACCTAAAACCAGTCTCTATGCCTGTAATTTTAAACTTGTTTAAGAATGCAAAGTATTCTGAAAGGACATGACTGAAAAGGAAAAAAAGAAAACCTCAGGCTGGAGAGATGGCTTAGGGGTTAGGGCGCCTGCCTGCCAAGCCTAAGAATGTCCGTTTGATCTCCAGGTCCCATGTATAGTCAGACATAAGTGACCCAAGTGTGCAATGTCCACTTGCCCACAAGGGGGCACATATGCCTGGAGTTCATTGACAGTGGCTGAGAGGCTGCTGGTGCACCCATTCTCTCTCTCTGCTGCTTCCTCTCTGTCTCTCTCTCTCAAAAAAAAAAAAAAAAAAAAAAAAAAAAAAAAAAAAAAAAAAAAAAAAACCTTCCCTTCAAGGTCACAATTCATTTCCTCACTGAATTTACAAAATGGCTTTATTGCTGAACACCTGGTATTGGTTGGGAAGCATGGCAAACACAAGGAAGTAGGTCATGAAATGCACAGGAATCCCAGAGCCATTGCTGAAATGCAGCATGTGAAGCAGGACAAATGATGTCCTCGTATTGAAGAACAGTGAGGCCATAGTCAGTTGCCTTATAGCAATGGGAATGTTTATTCTGTGTTTTTTTCTCTTTAGGAAGCATGTAACTTGTTTTGATTTCATGGGTTTCATATTTAAAGGACAGTCTGAAATTTAGTGAAGTTTTTGGAGACCTTGAAAGTTGGACTGAGTGCAATTTGCAATGTGAGATGATTGAGTTTATGGGGGCTAAGGGGCAGAAAAATGGTAGTTTGAATATGTTCCCCATTGACTCAGGTGTTTTATTAAGCTTGTAACCTGGGTCTCTGGCTGCCTGGCTGGAGGAGTTATCACTAGGGGCAGATCCTGGCAGTCCAGTCCAAATTTGTATTTGGGGATGGATCTGATTCCAGCCTAGAGGTATGCAAAGCAGTCTGAGCACTGACGTGTTTGTGTGTTTGCTTCTTTGGGGGTTTTGTTTGCTGCAGTTTTTCCTCTCTGCTTGGATGCATGGAAGTAAGCTGCTTCTTCCTTCATTGATAGAACTTTTCCTGGGATATGTAATGAATAAAATAAAAATACCTTCATCCCATAATCTGTGTCTAGTTTGGACCATCATCCCAGCAATGGGGAACTGACTATGACAATAGGGAAAACCAAGATCCAGCAATCAACAAAAAGTAGATCCAACAAAAAGAAAAGATAGTGACCTACAACAAGATGAGACACCTGTACCACATCTGCCAAGTCCCTGGAGATATTTTAGAGCAAGTCGTGACTTTAACATGATTACTGCTGTTAGTAGATAGCTTCAGGTTCCTTGAGATGAACTTCCAAAACAGGCATAGTTATGAGGAAGGGATATTTATTGAAGCTTACAGATCCAGGGGAAGTTCCTTAATGGTACAAGAAGTTGGTCCACTTCTTAAAGGACCAAGCAGAGAGAGAGAAAGCCAAAAGCAAAACCACACAGCACACTTCAGGAACTCCAGGAAGAACTCAGGCACCTTGCATATGTATAGATTGGAATGTCAAATCCCACCATACCTTAGGGCTAGACTACCCAGTGACACCTCTGCCAGCCAGGTGGCTGGAAATCCAAGAAGTTTTAATAAACTCCTGTATATATTGGGAGGCATTTATTCAAACTACCACAATTGCTCACACTGCTACCCTGAGGAGGTCCAGGTAAATGGCAACACACACTGGTCACATAAAAATCATCAATGCAAAATCCAGAGCCTGCAGAGATCTCATCACTAAATTAGAATTCTAAATTAGTATTCCCTGCCAAAGCTCAGGGAACCTGAGGATGAGGGTATGGAAAGATTTCTAAGAGCCACAGGATGGGTAGGAGGCCTGTTCCCCTCCCCCACAGAAACTGAGGGCTTAATGACCGCATAGTGAATACCAATAACCCCACTGAAGAGGGCCCTCAATGGAATGGAGGTGGGAAAGCGTGGATATAAGAGTATAACTGGCAAGGAATATGACCAGCATGATATATGTATACACAGTAAAGTACATAATTAATAACACATTTAAAAAATAAATCACAAAAAATCATACTGATTAATACTTTGGGAATAAAAAAGTATCAGTTACTGGTGGAGAAAACTGTGCACTGAAACCAAAGAGATGAAGGTGCAGTATAGGAACATTTGCCATATTAGTGATAGCAGACAAAGAACAAGTTGAGAATTGAGGCATTAACCAATACAGTTGGTATAAATAATTAATAATAATTAAACCCATCTGAGTTTTGCCTCACCTATAAAAGGTTGTTTCTATTTATCCTGGGACCAGTAGACACAGTCTTGTATTATTTCTTATTTTTAAAATATTTTTGTTTGCAAGAAAATGAGAGAGAATATGAATGAATAAATGAGCACACCAGGTCTCCTAGCGACTGCAAACAAATGCCAAATGCAGGTACCACATTGTGTATCTGGCTTTATGTGGGTACTGGGGAATCAAACCAGGGTACTCAGGTTTTGCAGACAACCACCTGAACAGCTGGGCCATCTCTCCAGCCCAATTTTTTTTTAACTGTTCTTACTTTCTACAGAAATGCCCTATTTATAGTTACTTGTATAATTGATCTTAATTCTACAAATTATGGGGTTAGGGTGGCTCAGTTAGTAAGACCACTTGCTGTGCAAACTCAGGACATAATTTCTATCCCCAGCACCCTCAGTAAAAGCTTTTGGTACCCGGATACCTGAAGTCCTTCTCTGGAGTGCACAGGACAATTGTGCATTGTGCATCTGCACAGTGGGGCACGCTACACACTCTACAACACTGCCTCTTCAAGATGTTTTCATAAAGATGGATGGGATTTTTTTTTTTTTAACCAGCAATCTAACTGGGATGAAAACGGTGGTTAGTCCACACGAGCATCTTTTATGCAAACTATCAATATAATATTCATTTTCTCTCTTATTCAGCTCAGGAACTGAAAAAGTAAAAGTGATTTGGGGAGGAGCATAATGTAAAAGTATAAGGAATGGTAATGCCGAAATGCCCTAATTCTTATCTTCATCCTCATGAGTTTAAAAAGTCTAAAAGCAACTTTGAATCGAAGCCTCAGGCTTGGGTCTCTAGGAAGGATTCAGCTGCTGGCTCCTTTCTTCTGCTGAAGCCACCTGGTAAGCCCTCAATCACTTAAACCAGCGCCGCTGTCTTCGCAAGGGGCTCTGCTCACTGATTGGCTCCCGGGCCGAGAGGGCGGGGCCTGCAGGTGCGATGGAGACAAGAAATTTAAAACTGGGCAGAAAGGGCCCCCGGCGCGTTTTGTCCTGTGGGAGTCGCGGCTGCTGCGGGCGGTTCCCTGAGCGTCGGCTACCGTGAGAGGTGGGCGCTGCGGTCCCGGGCCGCTGCGGCGGGGACGCGAGGCCGGCGGGTCCGCGGCGACCATGGCGACCCCGCGAGCGGCGGGGCCGGGAGCGCGGCGGCCGAGGCGTCGTCCCCGCCCGTGCTCGCCCTCAGCCACTTCTGCGGGTCGCCCTTCGTGAGCTTCGGGACGGTGCGCGTGGGCGCGGCGCGGACGCGGGCGCTGGTGCTGCACAACCCCCACGAGGAGGCGCTGGCCGTGGAGCTGTCGCTGCGGCGGGCCGCGGGCCTGGGCTTCAGCGCGTGGCCGCGCCGCTGCGACTTTGCCGGACCCTACGGGCTTCCCTGCGGGTCTGGGCGCGCTGGGACGGGCGGGCGCGTCCCAGTCCTAGCCGGTCAGGATGCGCTGCTGGAGCCCGGAGGGGCGGGGCATGCTGGCGTCTCGGCCAATCAGTGAGCAGTGGGCGGGAATGGGCGTGCCTTCATATCTGACAGTCGTTGCGCACTGGGTGGGGTGTGTCTGCTTTCCTAATGGTCAGTGTGCAAAGTGGGCGGTGGAGATGCGGGGCTACCCATTACTGTTTATGAGTACTAGGCAAGGTGGGCAGAATCAAGTTGTTAACCTAGCATCCTCCGAAGCACTCCAGAGTGTTTCTAATGGACTTAAAGTCTGTTCTAACTTAGTACATGATCCTAGCATTCCGTCTTTTAAGAGTGTCCTATCAGCTTTCTTAATATGCAATTTACTTTACAAGACAATTCATAAAACTCATGTCAGAAAAAGAACTCGCCTTTATGTTTTTCTACTACGTCAACATATATAATAATAATAATAACAACAATACGTTCAGAAGCTACCTATTTGATTACCTGCAATATCTGATGTAATGTTTCCCTTGGTACCTTGGCCATAGACAATTAATTTCCTTTATTCCAATCTTAATTATTAGTCTTTACTCTCAGATCACATATATTATAGAATGTTTCCAAAGGTAAGAAGTCTGCCAACGAAGGGACCTTTCTAGAAGCAGAGTGTAGCACTGCAGGTGGTTAGATGAGAAGATAATGAACCCAGTTGGACTGCTGCTAGAGAAACTTCTGCTTGTTTGGGAAAAGTATTGAGAGACTCCAGACCTGGCACAACAGACTGGCGGCAGTCTCATGGGCCACTTCAGGCACTATTGAAGCAATCTTGAGTTCTAAGTGTCAGAAAAAGTCAGAAGCAAGTAAGAATCTCCATGGCAAAGAAAGTAGGCTTTATTAGAAGTGAGTTCTAGAGAGACATTTTGCATCTAGGCAGTAGGAACTCTGGACATGCGAGTCCTGTTGGCAGGGAGGAGAAGGGAGAAAGATTAGCAACTGTGAAGGAAACAAAGGTTTTTGAATGTCTTTCTTTCCAGATAGCCAATTTCCCTGGGTTTTTAAAGATAGTGAAGGTTGTTGGTGGGGGTAGTCTCTGGACAGACTTCTTGGTATTCAACCATAGAATGTTGAATTCCAGTCTCTTATATGTATAGAACCCGGGAGAAGGGCTAGGTCTTGGATCTCTTGAAGGAGTAGCATTATTCCTAAAGGAGAGGTAGTGGGGGAGGCCTATCATACTGACAGGCAGTTCCAGAGTAACAGCAGGTATTTCTGAAGCTGTTTGGAGTTGTATTAAGTAGACAGATAAAAGTCTGACTTATGTGAATATGATGCAGGATTTTGGGGTCCAGCAGGGGTCCCTCAGAATTTATGAACCCCGAGTTTGGGGTTCTGTACTACCTTTAATAAAGAATTAAAAAACATGGACTGGAGAAGGATGACTTATGAATTATTAAGTTTATTTAGGGGAAAAATCACAAATTGTGGAGTCTATTTAAGTGTGATTAGGATTTAAGAGAAACTAAAGCTTTTAAAGTGAGATTAGAGTAAAGCTGCAAACATGTGGAAGGTAAGAAAAAATGAGGCCTTTAAGGAGGGGTTAGAGTAGAGCCATAAATGTGTGGAAAGTAGAATCTAGGAATTTGTGTAGGGAAAGTTAGGCCAAACATAACTGGTATCTGCCGTGTGATTTCCCCAATGGAAAAGAGTTAAAAGAACAAATGGTGGTGACTTAAAGAAAAATCACACAGAGAAAATATCACAACAGAGACCAGGGGATTCAGAGAAGAAATGAGAATGAAGAAAGTTATACTCGTGGTTACCCTTAGTTTAAACAAATTACACTGGTCGCAACCCTAGACTTAGTGAGAGCTCCCACATAGTAGATCTGGAGTGCAAAGGAAGTGTGAATGGGGTAGATTTGAAGACCAGAGAAAAATCATATAAACAATCAAAGTGGGAAATTATTCTGAAATATAAAACAGAGACAAACAGAAAAGTACAGATCAAGAAACAATTCTATGCTTTAGCACCTGACCATGTGGGGGTTGAGGCAGACTCATGTGTGCCCTAGCAGAGAAAACATGGGTAAGGGCTATCAAACAGCCTCAGGACACAGTGGTCCCCTGAGATGGAGCTGTGCTGGAAGAGCTTTAAAGTATGTGTTTTGTCAGGAGAAAGAAATCCGCCTCTAGAAACACAGGAGGCTAGAGGAGGCCCTATGGATGAAGAGTGGCTATCAAGGAAGGAATAATTGAATCAGTTAGACTAGAGGTAAACAAGAAGCTAAATTGTGGGTGTGGGGGAGCCCTATTGTATAAGGAGTAAGTTACATGTCAGAGACAGGTTGAACTTGCAGGAACAGGAATCTTTTCTGGTCACAGGGTAATGTCAAGTCATATACAGAAAAATATTATTATTGGCCATTAAAAAGGCTAATATATCCCAAAGTATTATGGGCGCTGTACTGGTAATATTTATTTCTCCACAATTGCTGCATTCCATTGTTGAAGTTCTAGACATGCAGGTGTGGCTTCTGGGAGCCTCAGGTTTTGGTTCTTTATTTGCCAAACATCCCTTGTTACTTTGTAAACATGGCAGGCTATTGTCCAATGTGGCTTTGTCTTAGACCCCTATAGATGACACTGAATCAGGCATGAAGGCAGCTTCTTCAGGAGAGTCATACTAATTGGAGTCCTTAAGAAAGAAACTCCTACATCATATTAAATTCATTAGCCATTATGATCCATTCATATTATATATATGAATTTTTCTGCATATGACATGACATTTACAGGTAGTGTATGAGTTTTATGTATAAAATTTTGAAAATACATAAACTAAGTAAGGAGACAAAGAGTGTTGTCTTTAGATGTAAAGAAGAAGAGTTAATTGAATTTTTTAAAAATTAGATTTGGTTTAGGTAAAAGGGAGTTGGGAAGTATAAGAAAATAGTTTAAGGGCTGGTTAAGCGGTTAAGGCGCCTGCCTGCTAAGCCTAAAAACCCGGTTCCAATCTCCAGGTCCCACCTTCAGCCAGATGCAAAGTGATGCAAGGACGCAATGCTACACTTGCCCACAAGGGGCGCACACATCTGGATTTCATTCATAGCAGCTGAGAGACTGCTAGGCGCCCATTCTCTATATGTCTCTCTCTCCCTCTTCATGTCTCTTTCCAAAAAAAAAAAAAAAAAAATTAAATTTAAAAAAAGAAAATAGTTTAAGTAATAATACTTAGAGAAAAAGAACAGTTTTAAATTTGAATATGATAGAAATTAAGAAATTAGCTAATTTTGATGTTTAGTGATGAATTTTTATATTAGGCCCAGTTTCTAAAATATATAGGAAACAAAAGTTTTACTCAATGGTTAAAAAAACAGTACGAGTATATTTAAGAAATCATTTGTTGTAAAACAGATGTTTTATCAAACAAAATAAAGGCTTTATCAGATGGAAGATATATAAAAGCATTTAATTATTAAATATCTCATTCAACACAAAATTCTTGGTTTAACCCATTTTGTAAACATTAGTAGAGTAATATTTATGAGATCTACTGTTGTATAGCTTTGCTTTGTAAACATTTTAAGAGTGAGTTATAAAAAGCCGGGCGTGGTGGCACATGCCTTTAATCCCAGCACTTGGGAGGCAGAGGTAGGAGGATTGCCGAGAGTTCGAGGCCACCCTGAGAATACATAGTTAATTCCAGGTCAGCCTGGACGAGAGTGAGACCCTACCTCGAAAAACCAAAAAAAAAAAAAAAAAAACGAAAATGTTAGTCCAAACCCGAAGAGTACCATTTGGCCGGGCGTGGTGGCGCACGCCTTTAATCCCAGCACTCGGGAGGCAGAGGTAGAAGGATCGCCGTGAGTTCATGGCCACCCTGAGACTACATAGGTAATTCCAGGTCAGCCTGGGCCAGAGTGAGACCCTACCTCGAAAAAACCAAAAAAAAAAAGAGTGAGTTATATTTAAGAAAATTTGGTGTTTTGACCTTAGAACTATAACAATATTTATAATATATACATATTATCTTTTTGTTTAACTTTCAATTATAGTATATATATATATTCTATATCCCTATTCAGAACCAGAACTCTGGTCAGAAGGCAGTAGATTTTTCCCTTTTAATGTTACCAGGGACAAAAGAAATTGGGTCTGTATTTTAATGACCTCCAAGTCTAATGTCAGTGGAGAGAGACCCCAAGTTTATTTTGGGAGATAGGCCCTGGCTTCAAATATGACTTCTTCAAGCTTTAGAGGGAAGAAGAGAATATATATATATATATATATATATAATGTATTTATATTGGAGAGAGGGACCCGTACTCATGTTGACTTTTAGGCCTGGGAGAACAATCAAAAGGAACCCATGTAGATGCAGTTAGTCTGTTATAGGACCCTTTGAGGTGGATTGATGGTACTCTAAAAGTCCAGAAGGTCATTTACATCAATCTCTCATTTTTGACTTTTATGTCACACTTAGATCAAGCTTAAACAAATAGATAAAGCTAGTTAAAATATCTTTTTTTTCCTATAATCAAAGCTTAACATAGTAGAAACCCATGTATACCTGAACTTTAAGCTTGATATGAGACAATAAACTTACCAACTTGTTGTAGAGTTAAGTTTGACTTATATAAACAACTAAGGTAAGAGAAATACAGAGACAATTTTTTACATAAGCACATTTTACCTTACCTGAAAACACACTTCTAATTGTAATTTTGATGGTCCCTTTCTGTATTTTGTTATTATAAAAATTTAGATATTAACCTTAAAACCAAGGAAGCTGTGGTTTGAGAGAAAGCATGGATATTTTATCTTAACAGTTACAAATATAGACAAACCATATCAACATAGATTTGTTTTGTTATTAAATCCAAATTAATCACTTCTTTAAAGATTTGAGTTACAATAAATGTTCAGAAGGCAGTGTTAGGAGCAGGATTAAACTGGTAAATTAACATATCTATTGTAATAAGCATGAATAAGGATAAAGTATAGAAGTACATTATTTCAAATATATTGTAAACCTATTTTTAAGCAATTTAATATCAACTCCATATAAATATGTATGTATATATATGTGTGTGTATATATGTGCATATATATATATGTATATATATGTGCATAGATATGTATATATATATGTTGTGTGTGTATATGTGTGTGTATATATATATATATGTATTTATATATATATATTAATATATATATATATATATATATATATATATATATATATATATCAGAAAACGTACTGATCATAAGCACTAGAACTAATACTGACCATAATTTAATGACACATGACACATAAAAACAGTCTACATGAAGCAACACATGACATGACATGTCTAGCTAGTGTTAGACATGGAAAAGAATATGGTTAGAAAGAGATATACTTTTTCTTAAGATTTTAGTTATAGTTCAAATTGATGAGGATTTAAGTTAATTTGATATTTTTAAATTCATATGAGCATTCACTTTTGAGCTGATGTTTCCATATCAGCAGTCTAGACAATATATCTTACAGACAGGGCTACAGCTGCTTGCAGTTTGAATTTAAAAGTGGCACTTTTTTTAACCCTTGAGAAGACACCAACATGTGGGAGTGGCCTGTATGCCCTTGGTGAAGGATAGAGTTGGTGGACAGGTCCTATTAACTTCAACTGGTCCCACAAAGAACAGTTTATGTGGCAACTGTTTATGACTGTTAAATGAAGACCCACACAGGGGAGAACAGTGTTCCTATCTTACCACGTGGTTCCAAATGTTAGGAAAAAAGGTCAGTGACACGAGAGTGAGAGGAGATGTCTGTAAGAGCTGAGGCAGAGGAGAAGCGGTGAAGAATGAATGGTTGCAGCATAGCGAGGGTGGATGATTTCTACTTCTGCAGGCTCCTTCAATGGAGAAGGGGTGGGTGGAGGTGTCAGAATCCATAGCCATGGAGGGAGTGATAAGGCAGATGGGGCAGAACAGAAAGGCAAAAGAAAAAAAGAAAAGGATAGGAAGTAGTGGCCATTTTGGAGTTTTAGGTAGAGGCTGAGACTAACTTTGTGAAAAAAAGGTCATCTGAAAGAAATCCTGTATTTGCCTAGCTGTTTGGAAATGTGGATGCATCTTCTGGTTGGCACCAGAAGATGTGAGTTTCCCAGAGCCAGAAGATGATATGAGAACACATTCAGTTTTAATGGGGTGTTAGGGGTACAGGAAAGACCTCAAACCCCAAACCTTAGGTTTGTTTTTAATTTTAATTAAGTAATTGAATAAAAAAGACTGAGAAGAATAATTATTAAATTATTATATATGTTGAGGGACATACAGAACCATGGATAGGCATCCACGTGGCTAGAGATCACATGTGGAGGGCCTGGAAAAACCATGAAAAGAAAAGAGAGATGACAAAGTTCAAGGAGCTCCTGTCTTGTATGGGACAGGAGTGGAGAGTAAGGATTAGCAGGCTTTCCCGGCTGGGCCTGGGCCTGGGTCAGGGCCAGGGCCATTCATCCACACCTGGAGGTTTCCAAGTGGTCAGAAAGTCTGCCCTTCCCCTTGCAAAGGTATTTATAACCTTATAGTGGTGGGCTGTCTTCCAGCTCAGTTGAACCAGAGGGACAACTGGTTGGTCAGGGCTAGGAGCTTTCTCAGGAAGAGGCTAGCCTTGGCACCAAGTTCCAGGGGCTGAACATGACTAACCACAATGTTTAAATCCTGTGAAAGACCTCCTTCCCAAGAGGGGTCCAAGTTCTTTGTAGAAAAACAGGTCTAGGGAACTAGAGAAGAGATAAGAAGTGAAATCATCTTTGATTTCTAGCAAGTATAAACTTTGTGCCTTTTTTTTTTTTTTGTTACTTTCAGGGGTCCAGTCACCCTAACTGTACCTCGACAGGGTCTATGATATCAAAATCTCAGTCATGCTTCAGGAAATTGATTGCTTGGTTCTTACCTTGCCTAAAATTCCTTGTGCTATGGTGGCAAAATTTGGGTGTTCCAGAAACATCCAGTCCCAACCTCTTTGTCAGAGATTAAGAGGAAAGAGGGGGAGAAGTGAGGTTTAATGGGATGAAGTGAGGTTTGTTTTTCCTGAATTAGTACCATGGCGGGAGAAAAGAACTGACAATGTCATTAGCTGTTTCAGTTCAAATGTGTCATTATGAGGCCAAAAGGAATCATTGTCCAATTTATATTGTGGCCAGGATGTATTGTAATAAATAAAAACAAACAAAAGAGATGTGGGGCTGGAGAGATGGCTTAGCGGTTAAGGTGCCTGCATGCTAAGCCTAAGAATGTTGGTTCCAATCTCCAGGTCCCACGTTTAGCCAGATGCAAAAAAGTGATGCAAGGGCGCAATGCCGCACTTGCCCATAAGGCGGCGGACACATCTGGATTTCATTCTCAGTGACTGAGAGGCTGCTGGCATGCCCAATCTCTGTCTTCCTCTCCCTCTCTCTCTGTTCTCTATATCTCTTTGTGTCTCTCAAAAAAAAAAAAAAAAATTAGACTTTATGTATTAATTTTGGAACTGAATCAAGAGAGTAATGGGGTTCCAGGCCTCACCCAGAGGGACCTGGATCAAGTCACCTGATTTGTCAGAGAAAGGAATTAGTGCTGCTTGTAAGAAAAGCCCCAGTAAAAGGCAGGGAGAAAAGGGAGGCATGGAGCAGTCAGTTTGGGGGTACCTCCATTCTTGCTTTTACAATGGGAGGACCAAAACAGACAGCTTTTTGGATATAAGTGTTTATTAAGATCGCCCAAAAAATAGTATATATCTGGAAGTACAGTGAAATTTTGGAAATTTGAGAACCCTTTTGAGGGATATGAGAGATTACTGCACTTATGCATAGAAAGAAAGAAATAGTTTAACAAAGATCAGTATTATGATGTGGATAGTGGAGGAGTTTGAGGTGAGGCATATAAACGATCATCTTTCTCTTTCCATAAAATCTTCATAATACAGGGTCATTATTCTTGAAATAGAAGTACTATACAAACTAAATAGTTTTCTATTTCACTGAGCTGCTTCCTTAGGCTCTACAAGTATGTGTGTTTGTGTGTGTGTGTGTATGTGTGTGTATGTATGTGTATGTATATATATATGTGTGTGTGTATGTGTGTGTGTGTGTGTATGTATGTGTGTGTGTGTGTGTGTGTGTATATATATATGTTTTTCAAGGTAGAGTGTTGCTCTAGCCCAGACTGATTTGGCATTCTATAGTCTCAGGCTGGCCTTAAATTAACAGAGATCCTCCTTCCTTAGCCTCCTGAATGCTGGGACTAAAGGTGTGTGCCACCATACCTGGCATATTTTTAACAAACTGTACTAAAATAATTGGGAGATTATCAGTTCCATTGTTTTCAGAAAATTTGATTTTATTATTTCATTAAAATAGTGTTAAATACATATCACTTATATATTTGTACTTTTATCACAACTTATGATTTGTTATAACTAGTGCTTTTTCCTCATAAAGAAGGGGGGCAGGAAAATAGGGTAGGAAAAATATTGGACTTCTTAAATTCTGTTAGTGATTATTATATACTTACTGTTGTAAAAATCATTTAAATTAGACCTACAGGTTACATGCAGCTGTGTGTAGCCAAGAACATCTCTAAATGCAGCCTGACACACTTTTTTGCTTGATTAAAATTTTTTGGTAAGTTGATTGTGTGCTTCTTGAGCATATACTTATACTTAGTAGATGATGATATCATATCATAATTCGAAAGTTTGGGCACTCCTGGTAGAACCTAAAGAAAACATTTTGTTTTTTCCTATTAAGTAGACCCATTGAAAGAAAGCCGAGTGAGTTTGGTCTAAATTTCTTGTAAATGATACTCTGAAACACCAAGTAATATTACTATGCCATGCAGAAAACCAAGAGCCAAAGGATTAAAGTTAACAGTTTAATCATTCTTACTCTTAGGAAGTGTTTAATCATATAGGAAAATTATATCCATGATAGGCTTGATGCAACTTACATAATATTTCTTATTTAAAGGTAATATGCAATAGTTTTGACAACTTCTTCAGGGTATTTTACTTGTTTGTACAGAAGAGTCTTTGGGACAAAAATTTGTATTAATACAAATTATGTTTTATTTTTTCTTAAATTCTGAGGGAAACTTAATATGAGAAATGGTCTTCTTAATCAATGGACATAGACATACTATTTCATTTCTTTTCTGTCCCTACCTCCTTTATTAACTATACTTAATTATTTTGGAAAAATTAGACAAACTAATGTAGCATTGCCTAGTAACATTTGAAATCTAGATATTTCAGAAACAGGTTCTACTAAATATTGCTCTATTTTGAGTTACATTTATACTTGAATTCACAGTAGTTATATGAAATAGCAAAACTCTAGCAACACTTAAACATAATATGTTTAATCTTATACCATATTTGACTTGGAAATAGTGCTAATTGAAATAACTTACCCATCTCCTATTTATAGTCCTTGTAGCTACTTTTGACAAATAAGGCCTTGCATTCACAAATGGTGTTCTCTGCTAGTAAGTATATAATTCCCCCCAGTTTCTCAAATTTATGCTCATTACTTGTAGGGTATCTATAATATTTGAAGCTTCTATGATAATAGTTTTATGGAAGTTTTTATTTTTTTCTTGTCAGTCCTTACATTTATTTGATTTTTCTTTTTAGAAGGTACCCAAACAGTTTACAAATTATAAGAAACACATAAATCAGGACACATAGATATTTTCTTCTTTTTCCCCTACCAAAGATAGCCCTTGCATAGTGTGCTGACTCAGGCAGCAACATAAAAGGTGGTTAGACATGGCATACATTGTTCCTTTGTACCAGAGGAAATACCTTATTCTAGTTTTCAACTTGAATGATGGGAAATGACGAATTTAGCATTGGAAGGTAAGAAAAAATGATTAAAAGCCTGGGCTAGCATGCCTGACAACCTGGATCAAATCCCAGCTATGTAGCCTGCAGACTGACTAGCCATTTGACTTCTCAGCCTGAGTTTCCGCTTGGTGTAAGTGTAGAATCTGGGTCTGCAGAGATGGTTCAACAGTGGTTTAAAGGTGCTTGCTTGCAAAGCCTGATGACCTGGGTGTGAGTCCCTATTACCCATATCTAACTAGATAGATGCATAAAATGGCACATGGGTTTGGAGTTCATTTGCAGTGGCATGAGGCCCTGGCATGCCTGTTCTCTTTCTCTCCTCTCCTACCCTCCCCAATTCCCCCCACTCTCCCTCACTCTCTATTTCTCTCTTCCCACGAATAAATTATTTAAAACAATAAATGTGGCATCTGCTGACATGTTCTTTTTGCATATGTGTGTGTACATTATTGTTTTTATGAGCAGATTACATGTATGTGGTGTGCATATGTGGAGAGGTCAGAACTCAACCTCTGGATGTCTCCTTCTATCACTGTCTACCTTTTTATTGTGGCAGGAATTTTGCTGAAACTAAAAGTTGACAAATTCATCTAGATTAGCTAGCCACTGACCCTTAAGGATACCTTGTCTCTGCTTTCCCAGTACTGGGATTATAGGCATGCACCACACCATCTCAAGTCAAGTACTCACATTGGTGTGGCAAATATTTTATGAATGGAGCCATCTCCCCAGCCCCTCATTTGTTCTTATGAGATTTAAATGTCTCATGTATGAAGTATTGGACACAAAATGGGTATTATTGTCAGTAGTTCATTTTCAGAAACAGTGCAAGTGGAGACCTGTATGTGGGTGGCCCTAGAGTTTTCCAGGCAGAAGGGCCATCAACTACTCATGCTGGGTACATATCAGATACGAGTTCTCACCCCCTAGGCTGGGGGCCTTCTTCCCTTGAGCAGTTGTGACTCAATACAATACTAGGATTACAGGTGCTAAAGGAAGAGGTATTTTGTTTATTCTCTTTTTTATAATGCCATGCTTACATTGTAACAAAGCTTTATAGTTTTATACTGCAAAAAAATGTGGTTGCTGGTGTACATGACCTTCTTTTCCTAAGGTCACAGAATCCTTGTTGGGGAGTTGTGTCCTTTTAGAGTTCAGTTTACCCTTCTCTTGTTGACTGAGGATTTGTGATAGATCACATATGTCTATGATTTTTATCATGAACTATTTCTACGAATCTTTGTTTCTACATATAAGTATATCTGCATGCCCAACAGCCCTTTTTGATATACCCAGAAGTATCAATGTTCCAAAGATGTACATAAGATCCCTGTGCCTATAGGTGTTCCTGGGATTGCTTTTATTATGGTTTATAAGTATTATAAAAATAATGTCTTAAGTATTTGTTTAATTCATATTTTAAAGGAGAGTGTCAAAGTTTTATGTATCCACCCAGATCCATGCAATGCTGCCGCCAGACAACAATTGGCAAAAGAGATTAATGCAGCAATTCTGGCCATTCACAAATATTGCAGAAAAGCCCTAGTAAAAAGAAATTACTAATGTTGAAAAAGAAAAAAAATGGAAAAACTTCATAATAAATCAGCATCACTTATTCAGGTATGCTCTTCTGGATCAATTTCTAAAATTAAATATATTAATGACTTTAAGGAATAATAAAAATGTGATCAATTTCTCAGTGATTATATTTTAATGTTCTTCATTTACTTCAGTTGTACCTGGACATCTGAAGGGAATTTCTGTCAGTATATCCAAATATAGCATGTTCAGGTCTCTCACATGATTGATATATTAGCATGTGTGTGTGTGTGTGTGTGTGTGTGTGTGTGTGTGTGTGTGTGTATTTACCCATACTTAAGATCATCTCAAGAAGCCTAGTACAGTGGAAGTATTTTGCAGATAGTTGTTTTACTATTTGTTTATAGAATAATGGTAAGGAAGAATGTCTTACCATGTTCACTTTAACATATTTTCAACTGTCTAAATACTGCTATGTGGAAAATAAGGCTGACACATGGTTGAAACACCTTTTCTCTGCAAGAGAAAACTCCCTAATTTTTGCTTTCTTCTTGGTTTTGTATTCAAGATTTCTAATTTTTGATTTGTGGCATGCATTCGCACACCATACCATTCTGCTTTGCATATCTGTGTACCTAACCATGCTCTTAAGGAGATATTGGGAAAATAGTTCATATTTTTCTTTCTACCATGTGGTTGGCATGTCATGGAAACAGTCCTTACAACTGGCCAATTTAATGACTCTACTGTGTTTTTGATTATTTTTTTATGAACACCTGATAATTAACCTTTATTCATTGTGCTAGGACTTTTTAAAGTTATTTTTTTATTTATATATTTGAGACAGAGAGAGGGAGCGAGATGGAGAGTGAGAATGGGCACACCAGGGCCTCTAGTCACTGCAAATGAACTCAGGATGCATGTGCCGCCTTGTACATCTGTTTTACGTGGGACCTGGATAATCAAACCAGGATCCTTAGGCTTCACAGACATGCACCTTAACTGCTAAACCATCTCTCCAGCCTGAATATACTTTTTTAATTTTAGGGAAGAAATATGTTTTGAAAATCTTAAAAAGTGGTTTTATGGTCTTTTAACAACATGCTATATAGTATACATGCTATGTATACTATGAACAATTACCCCTTGTAAATGCTTTGGACATTTCATTCCATAAATTTATATATTTGAAAGTTTTATGTGTCTGGCTACCCGGATAGATGAGTAATTCTGATTTAATAAGTCATCTTTTATGAACTTACACATGTTGAAAATTGCACATGGGAAAATGTTGAGGCTAATGACTTTTCACAATACACTCCTGCATTTGATTTTAGTCACAGAAATGGAATACTACCAGCCATGTGGAAGCCAATCCCAAGTTAGTTTACCCTTCCATCCAGCCCTTGGTATCAACTAGTCTGTTTATGCTAAGCATACCTTGTCCCTACCCATCATCTGTAAACACTAGGACTCAATTCCACCTGTTGTATGTGAGTTCATATTTTTAAATTTTTTTCTTTATTAGTTATGTACATACTCAGTGTGTAAACTGAGCACCTGTTGGTACCATACTTAGCCTCTTCCCTCCAAAGGGTCCCTCACTGAGGATGTCAGTTATCCCCATGTAGATTGTGGATGGTTCATAGTGGGGGTATTGATCAGTTATAGGGAAGAGGCAATGTCTCTGAGCATAGTGTCCCAAATTGTGGCTCTAACAATTTTTCTGTCCCCTCTTCCATGACTTTCCCTGAGCCATGTTGGGTTTGATTTAGCTCTACTTCAGTGATGAGGTCTTGGGATCCTCTGTGTCACTGGATCTCTGGTTTGGTAGGAGTTGAGTGTTCTTTGTGTCTGTTTCCTTCACCCTTGTGCTGATACCAGGTTCACCAAGAAAGCTGCACTCTTGCTCATTTCCCCAGTTAATCTATGGTTTCAGCTGTGGCCCTGGTGGGATATTATGTGGTGATTCTCTCCTCAGGTTCTACATCCATCTGAAAAAGAGAAGCAGATTCTCCAATGGAGAGTGAGGTCAGCACTAGGAAAATGGAGTAACCATTATTAGTTTAGAGAGAATTTAATAGGTGTAGAACCTCTTGTAGTCCAAGATTGGTGGGAGCTTGATATTGGAGAGCAAACTCAATTTTTTGGTTATGATTCTGACTTGTTTCCCAGTTCTACCTATGGGTTTTGTTCCACTGAGCGGATCAAGAGCAGTTGGTTACCCACCATGGCTGTGTGTCACTATTACACTTGGGTTAGCATCACTTCAGATTGTTTGGAACTGAGTAGCTTAGACCACGAGTTGCTTGGACAGTTGTTGCCATTTTCCCCCAGTTGCTCATGTAACACCATCTGGCACTAGACAAGCTAACTGTCTGTTGACTGACTTTCTTCCAGATTCCAGCAAATGGTGTCTTTGGCAGTAGAGTCTTGCCATTAACCTTTGGTGGGTAATCAAGTGCTCTGACAGAAGTCTGTCTTCTTATAGGAGACCTTGTAAATCTCTCTGATCAATAGTTCATTGTGGATGTTAACCACATGCTGGTATTGGGAGTTACAGGCCAGCATCAAGGGAAAAGAAGGAAGAAAAATATAGGTGATATAAAAGAGAAAGAGTAAAGAGTGAGAAACAGGAGAAGATTAAGGTTAGTATTCATCATACCCTCTCTAGGGCCCTTTGATTCAGGTGATCCTTCTAAGAACCTGATGAAGGTTCAACCTTTTAGTCTATCTTTCAGGATATAGAATTTTATGGTACCAGTTACATTTGGGTCCAGTTTTGTGTCCCCCTTCCCCCTTGCTCTCCCTTCCTGCCCCACCCTCCCTATTGTCCGGTCCTCAAGTTGCCTATTTGGTTTGTCAGCATCTTAGGCAGATCCAGATTAGGAGCCAAAGATAAGTAAGACCATGCGACGATTGTCTTTCTGTGATTGGGTGAGTTCATTATATTTCTTCCTCTGAGAACTCCCTGTTCAGTTCTTTGCCCCATTTGGTGAGTGGCTTGTTGCATTTTTTTATTGTTTAGGTTTTTGAGTTCTTTGTATATTCTAAAAATTAGGCCTCTGTCCATTGTATAGCCATCAAAACTTTTCTACCATTCTGTGGGTATTCTATTGGTTCTGGTTATTGTATGTTTGTCTGTGAAAAAACTTTTCAGCTTCATGAGATCCCAATGATTGAGTGATTGTTTAATTCCCTGATCTGCTGGGGTTTTGTTCATGAAGTCTTTTACCACTCCTATATCATAGAAAATTCCTCCTATTTTTTCTTTCAGTAGTAGCAGAGTTTCCTATCTATTATATTGAGGTGTTTGATCCATTTGGACTTGATTTTTGTGCATGGCGAGATGTGTGGATCTAGTTTCATTTTCCTGCATATGGTTATCCAGTTTGTCCAGCACCATTTGTTGAAGATACTGGCTTTTATTCCAGTGTACACTATTAGGGCCTTTATCAAATATCAAGTAGCTATAGTTATTTGACCCAAAGTCCAGGTCCTCTATTCTGTTCCATTGTTCTGTTGGTCTATAATCCTGTTTTTCTGCCAGTACTGTTTTTTTTTTTTTTTTTTTTTTTATGGCTTTGTAATATCGCTTTAGATCAGGTATGGTGATGCCTCCAGAGTTGTTTCTTTTGCTCAAGATGTTCTTGGATATTCAAGACCTTCTGCCATTCCATATGAATTTTGAGATCATTTTTTTCTATCTCTGTGAAGAAATATGGGATTTTTATTGTTATTGCATTAAATCTGTATATTGCTTTTGGTAAGATTGACGATGTTAATTCTGCCTATCTGTGAACATGGGAAGCCTTCCATTTTTTCAAGCCCTCAAATCTTTCTTGAGTGTATTTATGTTTTCATTATAAGTCTTTCACATCCTTGGTTAACATTATTCCAAGGTATTTTATTTTATTATTTTGTTGCAATTGAAAATGGGACACCATCACTTATTTCTTTCTCTGTATCTTTGTCTTTTGCATGGAGAAAGGCTACTGACTTTTGTGCATTGATTTTGTATCCTGCTACTTTGCTGAAGGAATTAATCACCTTTAAGAGTTTTGAGATGAATGTTCTTGGGTGATTTATGTATAGAATCATGTCATCTGTGAATAGGGCTAACTTAACTTCTTCATTTCTGATTTTTATCCCTTTTATTTCTTTCTCTTGACTTTTTGCTTGAGCTAGGACTTCCAGTACAATGTTGAAGAGTACAGGTGAGAGTGGACACCCCTGTCTTGTTCCTGATATCAATGGAAATTCTTTCAGTCTCTCCCATTAAGTATTTGGGTTTTAGAAGCTTTGTATATATCCTTTATTATGTTGGGATATATACCATCCATGCCTGTTTTGTCTAATGTATTGATGTTGTACTTTGTCAAAGGCCTTTTCTGCATCTATGGAAATGATCATGTGGTTTTTGTGTTTAAGCTTATTTATGTGGTGTATTACATTTCCCTATGTTGAACTAACCTGTGTTCCTGGGATAAAGCCTACATGATCAAGGTGGATAATGCTTTTGATGTGTTGTTGGATTCAGTTTGCAAGGATTTTGTTCAGGATCTTTACGTCTAAATTCATCAGAGAAATAGGCCTATAGTTTTCTTTTCTTGTGCCATCTCTGCATGTTTTTGGTATTAGGGTGATATTAGTTTCATAAAAGGAGTTGGGGAGTTTTCCCTATTCTCCAGTTCTATGGCACAGCTTGAGAAAAATTAGTTTGAGTTCTTGCATGGAGGTTTGATAGAATTCAGCTGCTCTGCTCCTGGGCTCTTCATTTGGGGGAGGTTTTTGGTTACCTTTTCATTCTCAGTGGGTGTGGTAGGTTTATTTAGGAGATTGATTTGTTCTGAGTTTAGGTTTGGTAGGTGGTATGAGTCCAGGAATTCATCCATTTCCTCCATATTATCCAGTTTTGTTGAGTAGAGGTTTTTGACATAAGTCCTGATGATTCTCCCAATTTCACTTATGTCTGTTGATGTCTGTTGTGATCTCTCCTTTTTCCTTTCTAATTTTGTTAATTTGAAGTTTTTTTTTTTTTTTTTTTTGATCAAATTGGCCAGGGGTTTATCAATCTTGTTTATTTTTTCAAAGAACCAGCTCTTTGTTTCATCAGTTTTCTTAATTGTCTTCTTAGTTTCCAGTTCATTAATTTCTGCTCTGATCTTAATTGTTTCTCTCCATCTGGAGCTTTTTGGGTTGGATTCTTCTTGTTTTTCCTATGCCTTTAGGTGGATGGTTAGGTTATTGATTTGGTATCTCTGTCTTTGTTGTGAAGGCATTTAGTGCTATTAAATTTCCCTTAAGGACTGCCTTCATTGTATCCCATAAGTTTTGGTACTATATATTCTCATTGTCATTCAATTCTAGGAATTTTACAATTTCATTTTTTACGTTATCCATTACTCATTTATTGTTTAAAAGTGTGTTGTTCAGTTTCCAGGAGGTGGTGGGATTTTTGGCATATCTTCTGTTATTAATTTCTAGCATTACACCATTGTAGTATGATATCATGCAGGAAATTTTGTCAATTTTCCTAAAAATATGGAGCCAGGTTTTATGGACCAGTATATGATCTATTTTAGAGAAGGTTCAATGGGCTGCTGAGAAGAATGTGTAATCTGTGGATTTTGGGTAAAACGTTCTGTAAATGTCTGTTAGTTGATCTATGGTGCTGTTGAGCTTTCTTCCCTCTTAATTTCTGTTTGGATGGTCTATCTATTGCTGATAGTGGAGTAATGAAATCCCTGACTATGATTGTGTTGGTGATTATTTCTGTTTTGTTGTCAAGTAGGTTTTGTTTCATGAATTGTGGTGCACCTGTGTTTGGTGCATAAAGATTGATGATTGTGATATCCACTTGTTGGATCATTCCCTTGATAAGTAAGAAGTGGCCTTCTTTGTCTTATATGATTACTTTTAGCTTGAAGTCTATTTTATCCGATATTAGTATAGTAATGCCTGCTTGTTTGTTATTTCCATTTCCATGGAAAATTATTTTCCATCCTTTCACTCTGAGGAGGTGTCTGTCTTTAGTGTTGAGATGGGTTTCTTGAGGACAGCAGATTGAGGGTCTAATTTTCTGATCCATCCTGTTAGTTTATGTCTCTTGATGGGTGAATTAAGGTCATTGATGTTTAGGGTAATAACTGTGAGGTTTTATTTAATCCCTGCCATATTGTGTTGGTATATGTGGTTGGGTGTTTTCTTGAACTTTGTAGTTTTTGTGCCTTCTCTGAGTTTGGTTATTGTGATCCATTTCTTGTAGGCACTTGAAGTTGGCTATTTGACTCTTCTGTGTGGAGAATTTCCTGAAGTACTCTCTGTAGGTTTGGTTTTGTGTTCATATAGTTGTAAAGCTGACTTTTATTTTGGAAAGTTTTTCTTTCACTATCTATTATGAGGAATCCTTTTGTTGGGTAGAATAATTTTGGTTGGAACCATAAGTTCTTAGACTTTGCAGTGTTCCATTCCAGGCCCTTCTGGCTTTCAGTGTTTCCATTGAGAAGCCTGAAGTAATTCTGATGCAGTTACGTTTATATGTAATGTGTTGTTTTTCCCTAGATGCTTTTAGGATTTTCTCCCTGAGATGGTGGCTGGAACAGCAGCTGGAATGGGGATCCCATGGCAAGAAAGCCCAGGGACGAAGGGGAAACTCTAGCCTGCTGCTCTGGGACCACTTAGCCTGTGGTAGTGCAGGAGTTGCCTGTTGGGATGGTGGCTATGACTGAGGCTGGGAAGGTGGCTGGGACTGTGGCCTAGATGGTTATCTGATGGCCAGAAAGCCCAGCAATGAGGGGAAATGTGAGTCTGCTGCCCTGGGACCACTTAGCCTGTGCTAGTGCAGGAGGGGTGGCTGGGATGGAACCTGAGATTGCGGATGGGACTGAGGCTAGGAAGGTGGCTGGAATAGGGATCCGATGGTGAGAAAGCTCAGGGATATAGGGGAAACACTAGCCTGTTGGCCTCTGACTGCTTAGCTTCTGGTAGTGCAGGAGGGAGTGGCTGGGACAGCAGCTGAGACTGTGGATGGGACTGAAGCTGAGGTGGCAGCTGGGACTGTGGCTGGGATGGGGAACTGATGGCAGGAAAGCCCAGGGATAGAGGGGAAATGCTAGCTTGCTGCGCTGGGACTAATTAGCCTGTGGTAGTGCAGCAGGGGGCAGCTGGGACAGTGGATGGGATGGCAACTGGGAGGGGTTTGGGGGACTGGTAGGCTACCTGAGAGCAGGAGAATCAGTGGATTCCCTACTTTGCTCCTCTGTGCCCTCCCACTAGAGGTCTACTAGAATCTCCAAACCCCTAAGTACCCCAACAATCTTGCATTTCCTTCCCCACGAGGTGAGGCATGGTCAGGCAGACACCATCTTGACCTGAAGTCCTGAGTTCATTTTTTTTATTCTGAAATTATTATAACAGTGAGACATCATTATTTTTTAGTAAGCTGTAATTGCTTGCTGTTTAGTAGTCTACATTTTCTCTGTTCTCTTGTGGTTGAATTTTTAAAAATATAATATCAAGCTATTTTGGTAGCATTTTATGAAATGTTCATTGCTTTTCTATTACCTTGTTATTTTGCTATGCATAAAAATTTTTTTGTGTGTGTATGATTCTAGAGATTAAAATGTCTTTTTGTGTGGTTCTGTTTTAGTATTTTTTCTTCATTCCTTTGTCTCTCTTTCAGTCTTGCATTGTAGCATGACATGAGTTCTGGACAGCTCTATGAGCAGTCATCATCTTTGGGTCAATGACTTCAGCTTTCTTCTTGTTGAGAGCTTGTCTTCATTCTTTTCCAGAAGACTTGCAGAGCTAACATATTTAATCACAACCATCTTTGCCTTTTCTATGGATTGTGATTTGGTGTCACAAGAACTGTAAATATTTCTTATTTTCTATTTTTAATTTAGCCTATAGTACATTTTGTGTTAATGTTTTGCCTATTACCATTTTTTGAAGAGACTATTCTTTCTCCACTGAAATTCCTTTCTTCCTGTGACACAAGCGATTGGCCATATTTGTGTAGATCTGTACTTCTCTTCCATTAATATAGATGTCTATATGTTCACAAATAGTACAGTTACTTTGTGAATGTGATCTCACAACAGTCCTTAAAAGTGGGTATGGTGATTCTTCTATCATTATGCTGTTAAAAGTTGATTGGCTATTCTAGTTTCATTATAGTATGTCATTTATTTTGGTCCCATTGTCTGTCTTTCTATCTCCTCCTCCTCTTCCTCTTCATCTTTGTTCCCTCCCTCCTTCCCTCCCTCCCCCCCCTTTCTCTTTTCTCTCCTGTCTATATTGAACCCAGTGCCTTTCCAAACTAAGCAAATGCCTTCCCATTGACCTATAGTTTCAGCTGTGGAAATCTTTTGTTTGATGTTTAAAGCCTATTTCATGATTCATTTTTGTTATTGTTGTTGTTTATTGCTTTGTTCTTTTTATTTTTAGTAGAAACTTTGTATGGACACATGATGTGTTGGTACCATTTCCCTCCTGTCTGTCCCCATTCCACTAAGGGCTCTCATTGGGATCACTGATATTCACCATGGGTGTGTGGGTTGTTCCTACTCCTTCATTTTTCCCTTTCTTCTTTCTCTTCATTTTACATATTTAACCACATTTTGATATTTTAGTTAAGTTCTGCTACATTTTGATGGTAACCATTTATCTAGATTTTAGTTAGTGGCTTCAGGCTACATATATATTTTTCCTCATGAGTCTATGTTTTATTTTATATAAAACATAGAAAACTCACCAATTTATAAGTCCCTTTATAAAGGTCTTTTCTCCTCCCACCCCTTCTGTATTACAGATTATTTATTACATCCATGCTGATTATAATAATCAAGAACACACAAGGAAATATTCTAGTGGGTTTCTGGAATCTTCATCATTTCTTTATCATTGCTTTCCTGTAATTTTTGATGTTACATCTTCACTTTACTTTCTTGAAGGCAAAAAATTGTTTCATTTTCATTCTTGAAAGGTTTTTGTTGGTTTAAATTTTTCTTTTGACTTTAAAACATTACTGTTAGTTCTTGCTAACTTTAATGGTTTTTGATGAAAATGCATCACAATCATTTCTGGTATGGAGATATGGTTCAATGGTTAAAGTGCTTTCTATACAAGTATGAGTACCTGAGTTCAGGTCCCCAAAACTCACATAAATGTGGCTGGTATCTGCAATACTGATGTGTTTATGGCAAAAAAGAGGCACAGATAGGAGAATCTGCCAGAAGCTCACAAGCCTGCTAATCTGGTGAGTGGAATGGTGAAGATTGTGGTGGAAGGTGAGAACACACACCTGAAAGTTGTCCTCCAATCTTTGCATTCACACTGTGACATATATGCAGATGTACTCCTAAATGTGAACACACACACCTCCATACACAATCTTTCATTTTGGCTTGGGTTGACCTGACCACAAAGCAAATAGCTCACACTGAAGGGGTGGAATTTGGCACCCAGAGACATGTCACTAGTCTCACATAAAGGACACAGAGCTGCAGGATTTAATTTTTTTCCCTGAAAAAGATATTTGATCTTTTATTGGTTCAACCTTCTCTGCTATGTCCAATGCCTCCTTTTTGCAATGTGAACATTTACTCTCTGCCAATATGTGTTGAAAGTATGTAACTTGTATTTTGATTTTACAAGCACACAGTTAAGACTATGGACTTTTAAACACTGTTGGAATTGATTAAAAACTAGGTCTTTTAAAAATAGGACTAAATGCATTTTTCACCACAAGATGTTTATGAGTCAAATGGGGGCCAGTGGCAGAATGTGGTGTTTTGAGTGTAAGATGCCCCCATAGCCTCATGTATTTTGAATACTTGGTCCTCAGAGAGTAGCAGTATGGGAGATGGAACCTTTCTGGAAAGGATGTTTTGCAGGAGGAGGGCTTAGAGGTATTATAGTTCAGCAAACCCTTGGCAGAGCTCAGTTCCTTCTTGTTGCATTCTGCCAGCTGTAGTAGCAAGGTGTGATGCCCAGTCTCTGTTCTACCTTTCTTTCCTTGACATGATGAAACTTCCCCTGGAGATGATAAGCCAAAATAAATCCTTTCCTCCCATGAGCTGCTTTGGTCAAGTGTTTTGCCCCAGTGAAATGATGGGAATGCTCTTCTGTAATCCACACATCCATATGTCTTCTACTTGGTGCTGAACCATGGAGTGCATAAATGATATTACTGCAAGGCTTTCCTGAGTTCTACTATCTCCACAATCTCCCTTGAACTCTCATTTCTTAGTTGCATATTTCAGTCTACTTGCCACAAACCCTTAGTGATGTCTACAATACTTACTGTCTTCTGTGACTGAATCTACCCCTCAAATCAAGTAGAGACTGTGTCCTCCTAAAGCAGAAAACAGAATAGCAAAGTTTGTGGAATTTGGTAGAGATGAAAACTTCAAGCAGAGTACAAAGTACATTGAGTTTTTTTTTTTATTATTATTACAATTGAGGTCCTAATGCCAATTTTTATTGCTTATTGGGAAACTTGGATAAATCTTTTGCCTCTTAAATATGCCTTTCCTTAGCTAAGGAAAGTATGACAATACAATGTTTGTGAGAATTAAATGAAAAAACTGTATTATGTACTCCATAGAAAGTCTATTTTTATTTTATTTTTTAGCTATTATCCAAAACAATGGGATTCATTGTTATATTTTGAGACCTATGATTTCTAGCACCCTGCTTTTATTGGTCATTCCTAGTACACATCCCAATGCCACCTTTTTGAAGTGGGAATTTGTATCCTATAGGATTTATTATGGGTTCCAGATTCTGGAAATGGAACTACAGAAGTCCGGTACTGCTGGCTTGCCTGGTGGTTGTAGACCTTGCATTTAGGGCTTTCATATTCTGACTGGAATAGTACATCAGCTCAGCCTATAGGACTGAAAGACATCTGTGGTAGTTTGAATGTATGGCCTCCAATATATTCAGTGTTTTATTGGTTTATAGTTTGCATCTGCAATCACCTTGCTAGAGGCAATGACACTGGGGGCCTGTCTTAAGGTGTGGTGGGTTTGAGATTCCATTGTAAAGATATGCAAAGTGTGCCCAGTAGGAGTTCCTGAAATGTGCTGTGTGACTTTTTGGCTGTAGTTTTTGCTCTGTGTGCTGTGTACCTGGTTGGCTTTTCTCTCTCTTGCCTGGTCCTGTGAGGCAGGCCACTTCTCCTGCCATTATGGAACTTCCCTGGATCTGTGAGCTTCAATAAATAATATCCCTTCCTCCATAACTGTGCCTGATCTGGAAGTTCATCTCAGCGAACCTGAAGCTGTCTGCTACAGTAAAGTGGCACTGGGGAGTGTGGAATGAGATGAACCTGACCATGTGGATGTTCGTCTTTTGGAACCTTTGTTTTGGAGGAATGGGCATGGACTTGGTGCTTGCTACTAAAGATGCCTTCTGGAGTGGTAAGCCAAGTTTTATGGATTATTTTGATGAGAGTTTGAGAATGCTAAGTGCAGACAGTATTGAACTTCCAGGCTTGGCTTATGAGCTTTCTAAGGGGAAGGAAAGACTGCAGAGGACTTTGTTGGAACTGGGCTACTGGCATAAGGGATGGCTATGCTCCGCTATCCTGGCCTAGAAAGTTTGATCAAGGTTAAATTTGTAATGGACTGATGTGCTTGGCTAAAGATAACAGACTGAGATTTTAAGATTTAAATTGGAAAGCCTCAAGCAAGTTAAAATTAGAGGCACTGAGACTGATTTTAGGTTACTGAAGCTGCTATTGTCAACACATTAGCAATCTTAAGGAAGGTGGCCTGACTGCTTTACATTAAAACAATGGAGAGGATGCCTGAGGAAAAACTGTTAGAAATGCAAACTCTTGGAAAGAGTTGACTGGTGAAGGAACCTGCTTTTCAAGGCGATGATTTGTTTTGTCCCTGGATTAAGAATATGGCTGTTTCCTGCACACCTGGTATTAATTTTGGAAGCATGAAAAATGCATGGTGTGGTCATGAATTGCACATGGTTCTAGGAGCCGCTGCTGAGATGCAGCATGAGGCAGGGCATGAAGACCTTCAGGAATAGGCTGGAAGAGCTTTTGGAAGATGGACTGTGGTTTGCATGGAGACCTGAAGATGTTTTGGATATACCAGGACTATGCAAGGACTCCCATGTAGTACAGTGTTGGCCTGGGATCGAAAGTTTTCCTGGCAACTCTGCCCAGCTGGAGGGCAGAATTGGAAAACCTGGAGACTATCAGTCTCTGGTTATATTGAACTTGAACTGCAGAAGTTTGATGACTGCTGATGGTGGTTGAGTTTGCATTATTCTAGTTTCTCCTTGCTATGCCTTATACCAGTTAAAAATGTTTACTTTGTGCCTTTACATGTTGAAAGTATTTAACTTGTTTGATTTTACAGGACTCACTATCTTAAGTTGGTCAAGACTGTGAGAACCTTTGAAATTGGACTGAGTACAATTCACAGTGTGTTATAGTTATAAATCTATTGGGGGCCAGGGGCGGAATGTGGTAGCTTGAATATATGGCCCCCAATATATTCAGTGTTTTATTGGTTTATAGTTTGCACCTGCAATCACCTTGCTAGAGGCAATGTCACTGGGGGCCAGTTTTAAGGTGTGGTGGGTTTGAGATTCCATTGTAAAGATATGCAAAGTGTGCCCAGTAGGAGTTCCTGAAGTGTGCTGTGTGACTTTTTGGCTGTAGTTTTTGCTCTGTGTGCTGTGTGCCTGGTTGGCTTTTCTCTCTCTTGCCTGGTCCTGTGAGGCAGGCCACTTCTCCTGCCATTATGGAACTTCCCTGGATCTGTGAGCTTCAATAAATGAGAGGAATGGGCATGGACTTGGTGCTTGCTACTAAAGATGCCTTCTGGAGTGGTAAGCCAAGTTTTATGGATTATTCTGATGAGAGTTTGAGAATGCTAAGTGCAGACAGTATTGAACTTCCAGGCTTGGCTTATGAGCTTTCTAAGGGGAAGGAAAGACTGCAGAGGACTTTGTTGGAACTGGGCTACTGGCATAAGGGATGGCTATGCTCTGCTATCCTGGCCTAGAAAGTTTGATCAAGGTTAAATTTGTAATGGACTGATGTGCTTGGCTAAAGATAACAGACTGAGATTTTAAGATTTAAATTGGAAAGCCTCAAGCAAGTTAAAATTAGAGGCACTGAGACTGATTTTAGGTTACTGAAGCTGCTATTGTCAACACATTAGCAATCTTAAGGAAGGTGGCCTGACTGCTTTACATTAAAACAATGGAGAGGATGCCTGAGGAAAAACGGTTAGAAATGCAAACTCTTGGAAAGAGTTGACTGGTGAAGGAACCTGCTTTTCAAGGCGATGATTTGTTTTGTCCCTGGATTAAGAATATGGCTGTTTCCTGCACACCTGGTATTAATTTTGGAAGCATGAAAAATGCATGGTGTGGTCATGAATTGCACATGGTTCTAGGAGCCGCTGCTGAGATGCAGCATGAGGCAGGGCATGAAGACCTTCAGGAATAGGCTGGAAGAGCTTTTGGAAGATGGACTGTGGTTTGCATGGAGACCTGAAGATGTTTTGGATATACCAGGACTATGCAAGGACTCCCATGTAGTACAGTGTTGGCCTGGGATCGAAGTTTTCCCTGGCAACTCTGCCCAGCTGGAGGGGCAGAATTGGAAAACCTGGAGACTATCAGTCTCTGGTTATATTGAACTTGAACTGCAGAAGTTTGATGACTGCTGATGGTGGTTGAGTTTGCATTATTCTAGTTTCTCCTTGCTATGCCTTATACCAGTTAAAAATGTTTACTTTGTGCCTTTACATGTTGAAAGTATTTAACTTGTTTGATTTTACAGGACTCACTATCTTAAGTTGGTCAAGACTGTGAGAACCTTTGAAATTGGACTGAGTACAATTCACAGTGTGTTATAGTTATAAATCTATTGGGGGCCAGGGGCGGAATGTGGTAGCTTGAATATATGGCCCCCAATATATTCAGTGTTTTATTGGTTTATAGTTTGCACCTGCAATCACCTTGCTAGAGGCAATGTCACTGGGGGCCAGTTTTAAGGTGTGGTGGGTTTGAGATTCCATTGTAAAGATATGCAAAGTGTGCCCAGTAGGAGTTCCTGAAGTGTGCTGTGTGACTTTTTTGCTGTAGTTTTTGCTCTGTGTGCTGTGTGCCTGGTTGGCTTTTCTCTCTCTTGCCTGGTCCTGTGAGGCAGGCTGCTTCTCCTGCCATTATGGAACTTCCCTGGATCTGTGAGCTTCAATAAATAATATCCCTTCCTCCATAACCGTGCCTGGTCTGGAAGTTCATCTCGGCGAACCTGAAGCTGTCTGCTACAACATCTCTTTATCCAAAGATTCAAATATTTCCACATTCCTCCCTCAAATCAGTTCTAGAATATCAAAGACACTTGGTCATGGTTCTACCAACAGCAATTCCACTCTGGTACCAATTTTCTGTTGCAGTTACCTTCATGTTGCTGTGGAACAACATACAACTAGAAGAAGCACATGGAATGAAAGAGTTTATTTGGCTTACAGTCTTGAGGGGAAGCTTCATCATAGCAGAGAAATGATGGTAGAATCTGGCCAAAGTGGCAAGAGTGATGATTTTAGTTCTGGCTAAGTGGAAGTTGAACCTCCCTACACCTCAGAACCAGCTCCTCCAGCAAGACTCCAACTACCAAATTGCCACAAGCTAAGGACCAAGTAAGGAAAACCCTTGAGGCAATGGGGGACATCTAATTCAAACCTCTGTGTATGTGTGTAATCTATATTCCACATGTCAAAAAATGTGACATGTTTTCTTTTTTTATCTGGCTCACTTCCCTTCATATGTTGCTCTCCATCCATTCTTTTGTTGTTGTTGCACACAATATTATTTCATTCTTTGTAGATGAATAAAACCCCATTGTAAGTGTATACACACATATTTTCTTCATTCAGCTACTAATGGGAATCTAGGCTGCTTGATAACTGTTATACTCAAATAACTATGTGCTGCTATATTTAGTAATATTGTGTATACCTTGGTGATAGTCTATCTGGACTTTTTTTATTTTATATTTTATTTATTTTTGGTGAGAGACACAGAGAGAGACAGACAGAGAGGCAGAGGGAGACAGACAGAGATGGGCACGCCAGCAATCTCTCAGCTGCTGTGAACGAAATCCAGATGTGTGCACCCCCTTGTGGTCAAGTGCGGCATTGCGCCCTTGCATCACTTTGCATCTGGCTAAACGTGGGACCTGGAGATTGGAACCAGGTTCTTAGGCTTAGGAAGCATGCTTCTTAACCACTAATCCATCTCTCCAGCCCCTCTATCTGGATTTTTGAAGAACTTCCATACTGATTTCCATCGTGGTTTCATTAGTTGACAATCTAATCAGTTGGGTGTAAGGGTTCATTTTTTCCCCCATGTCTTCATCAGCGATCATTTCCTTTTGTTTAAAAAAGAAGTATTTTGGGGCTGGAGAGATGGCTTAAGCAGTTAAGGCATTTGACAGAGAAGCCTAAAGGATCCAGGTTTGATTCTCCAGGTTCTACATAAGCTGCATGCAAATGGGGGCACCTGCATCTTGACTTTGTTTGCAGTGGCTGGAAGCCCTGGCGCACCCTCTCTTTCTCTCTCTCTCTCTCTCTCTCTCTCTCTCTGTCTCTCTCTTTCTGTCTCTGATAAATAAATAAAAATAAACCTTTAAAAAAGTATTTTATATTTATTTATTTAACAGAGAAAGAGGGAGAGAGAGAATGGATGCTCCAGAGCCTCCAGCCACTGCAAACAATCTCCAGATGCATGCGCCCCCCTTGTTCATCTGGCTAATGTGGGTTCTGGGGAATCAAACCTGGGTCCTTTAGCTTTGTAGGCAAATGCCTCAACTGCTAAGCCATCCCTGCAGCCCAGTAATCATTTTCATTTCCATTTTTGATATCCATTCTGACTAGGGTAAGATGGAATCTCAAAGTAGCTTTAATGTGCATTTTCCTCTTGGGTAAATAGTTTTTTTCCTCATTTTTATTGCTCATTTGTATTTTTTTTTTTTTCCGAGATACTGTCTTGCTCTACCCCAGGCTGACCTGGAATTCATTATGTAGTCTCAAGGGTAGCCTTGAACTCACAGTGATCCTCCTACCTCTGCCTCCTGAGTGCTGGGATTAAAGGTGTGTACCACCACACCTGACTTGTATTTCTTCTTTTGACAATTAAATATTCAAACTAACTTGCCTAATTTTGGATTGAATGATTTTGGGGGTTGGTGATTAATATATTTTTTAAATTCTTTATTTATGCTAGATATTATTTCCCTTCCTGATATATAGATGTCTAACATTTTTTTTCTCTTATTCTATAGCATGTCTCTTCACTCTAATTCTTCCCCTTGCTAGACAGGGCATTATAAGTACATGCACTGCATTTTTCAATACTTGCTATTGTTTCCTAAGCCTTTGGAGTCCTTTTCAGAAACATCTTGCCTCTGGCTAAATCTTAAAATGTTTATCCTCCATTTTACTCTAGCAGTCTCAGAGGTTCAGGACTTTGACTTGTTTTGAATTGATTTTTATACAGCTTGAAAGGGATCTATTTTCATCCATGTGTGGACAATCATATTTTCCCAGCACTGTTTGTTGAAAAGGCTCTTTCTGACTAGTGAGTGTAATTGACACCTTTAACCATAACAAGATGGCTGTCCCTGTGTGGGTTATTTCTTGTTCCTCTATTCTTTCTATTTTCTGTGTCTACATCTTTGTTGTGTCATACCTTAGTGGGTTTTTGCTTGTTTGTTTTGAGTTTTAAATCTTTTTTTATTCATTAGAGAGAGAGAGGAGGGGAAGACAAAGAGAATGGGTGCACAAGGACTTCCAGCCATTGAAAGTGAACTCCACATGCATGCACCACTTTGTGCATCTGGTTTACATGGGTCCTGGGTTATCCAACCTGGGTCCTTTTGCTTTGCAGGCAATCTCCTTAATTGCCAAGCCATCTCTCCAGCCCCTTAGAGTTTTTTTTTTTTTTTAATTGATGTATGCCATATATTTTAATAGATATGTCATGGCATGGATTGCTATTGTAAGAAATAGAGTTGTTAGTTCAGGAAATAAATTTATATTCCATGTTATATCCAAAAAAATGTTTTACAACAGATTCATCATAGTAATTTAGAAGATAGGCTGTGTACACTGATGATCAATCTCTGAATGATATTTATAAGTCTTAACTAAGATAGCTCTGCCACTTATCTATGTAGCATTGACTTATTTTAGTGGCTGTGCATTTTCACATTTTGTAATTCTAAATATTTGCATTTATAGGGAGTGGCTCCAGGTATTCATTTCCTTTCTGTTCCCCAAGTGGATGAGGTGATGAGGATAATGCATTTATAGCTGATTATTAGTGCATTGTACATGTCTTACATTTTAGCATATGGCTATGTTAGGTTGAGCTGGTAGCCAGCCTCAAGATGTTTGTTAAAGCACATAGTTGGTATTCACCATAGTACATACCACTGTCTCCAGAGGGCTTTGTATGTGTCAGAGTCTAGTATAGAGTAGGAATATGACTTGGTCTCTACAATTAATTTCATTAATGTTATAAAACCTATCCTCAGTGTGAATGCTTTCAATTTATCAAACTAGATACCCATTGCATGCCTGTTATATTTGCATATTTTAGTAGGTTGTATGATGTATGGGAACCTTAATTACTGTTAAAGTTAAAATGTAAGTTCAAAATATTTCTGGCTACTATCTTAAAATTATTTTGTTATATTTGTTCATCTAGGCATTATGGAGAGGCTACTCTTGGAGGAAGAAAAACGATTGTGCCAAAATTAAAGCTATACGATGGAGACTTCAAGCAGTCAGCAAAAATGTTAACGAAGATTGTAAACTCTACAGAAGAATGGCTCATGCCCTTTACCTTCTCAAATACATGCACTTGTCTGGCATTCTTGTCGCTTTAAAGCACCTAGGTGAGTTTGTTATAATGGTATCTTGTTTACGATCAGGAATGCATTTTTACCTTTAAATCTTTAAAGAATGTCAAATGGTATAGTGCTACCTAGTACTTAATTTTGTTGCAGTGGATTTACTTGGTCGCTGTTCTCATTTTGTTTCTCCTTTCAGAAGTAGTTACTAGATTATCTCCCCTGTGTTGTGAGAACATAAGCAAGACTGAAGCCATCTCTAAAATAATTGTTCTGATACGAAGCTGTAATCGTAGTGTTCCTTGTATGGATATCATCACATATGCTGTGCAGGTCTTGCTGAACATAGCTAAGGTAGTTTTCCATTTTTTAAATATAATTTTATTAGTTATGTATATAGTATATATACAACCATGATGGTGCCATCATTAGCCTTCTCCCTGTCCTCTGCCCATGGGTAATGTGGGTCTCGCTTTATGTGGGTAGCTATCAATTATGCGGGAGAGGCAATGACTCTGTGCATAATGACTCAGCTCTAACAATCTTTCCGCCCCCTCTTCCACGAATTTCCCTGAGCCATGTTGGGTTCATTTTAGGTCTATAACCTCGTCACTGAAATAACTTTCCATTTTTAAAAACATGTTTTCTTTATTTGAGAGAGAGAGACAGATACTGGTAGACAGACAAAGAGAGGCAGACAGAGAGAAATTAGTATGGGTGTGCCAGAGCCTTCTTCCACCACAAATTAACTCTAGATGCATGTACCACTTTCAGTATCTGGCTTTCCATGGGTACTGGGGAGTTGAACACTAGCTATCAGGCTTTGCGACCAAGTGCCTTTAGCATCTTGATTTCCATTTTTAATAATGAAGTATTTATTCTCAAGAGTCAAGAAATATTACAAACAAGTTAAACTTATGCTTGCTCATCATTTGAACTCCAGCCTCTAAAGTTAAAATTCATTAATGTCCAGCAATCTTTGGAAGGAGAACATGTTTAATCTATACAAATAGATGTGCTATAGATAGCAATGCTGTTTTTATATGATTTCATCTCTTCTGTCCAAATAACATTACTAACAATGACTAACACTAAGTACTTCCTATACACTATTGTTTTATGCATTATTTTACTTAATCCTTACAGTCCTCAAAAAACAATGTTTAACCTTGTTGAGAAGGAATAATAATATTTACAGAAATTACATGAAATCTAAGGCATTAAGATGAAAGATTCTCCTTCTTCCCTTTCCCTGTGTGGCTTAGAGCAGTTCATCCAACGTCTTCACACTGAGAGCTTGTAGGTGAGAGCACAGACTCGGATGCAGGCTGTCTGGATTTCACTCCCAGATCTGCAAATCATCACTCTTCTCAGCTATGTCATGAGTGTAGTCACAGTACCCATCTCATTCTTATTGTGAAGATTCAATGCACCGTTATAGTTGATGTGCTTGTCCAAGCATACCATACACAAAGTAGCTTGCAATGTTTTGTTATTTTCATTATTTTTCACGAATATTTTAATATGAATCTAAATAATTGATTAGATAAATGAGACACTGGAAAGATGGCTTAGCGGTTAAGGCCTGCCTACTAAGCCTAAGAACCGGGTTCCAATCTCCAGGTCCCACGTTTAGCCAGATGCAAAGTGATGCAAGGGCGCAATGCTGCACTTGACCACAAGGGGGCGGACACATCTGGATTTCGTTCAAAGCAGCTGAGAGGCTGCTGGCGCATCCAGCTGTCTTCCTCTCTCCTCTCTATCTGTTTCTCTCTGTGTCTCTCTCCAAAAATAAGATAAAATAATTTAAAAATTTTTTAAAAGTTTATTTTATAGTGAGGTCATCTACCTCTCATGGAGCAAGTAATTTATATAACTTGGTCTTGTCTTTATTATTGTCTTCCCCTATGATAAGCTACCATAAAAATCTATCTTTCTTCAGAGATGTTTATTAAAATGGTCTTTCTTTAAAAGTTTGTTTTAATTTACTTTATTCCTTTTTAAATAATTTAGATTTGATATACTTTATAAAATGGTAGTTGTGAGTGGAAGAAAAAGATCAAATACAGATTCACATGTCAGATCCAGACTGGTGACACTGCAACCTTCTGCAGTCCTTTGCACCTGGGCACATGCTCCAAAATTTGTCTCCACACTCTCTGTTTAATCTTCATTCTGTTCTCTCCAAGTATGATAACACTGCATCAGCAGTTTATGATGCTGAAAACTGCATAGACACACTGTTGGAGCTCTTGCAGATGTACCGAGAAAAGCCTGGTGACAAAGTTGCAGAAAAGAGTGGGAGCATTTTCACAAAAACGTGCTGCTTGCTGGCTGTGCTGCTGAGGACAAGAAACCGAGCTTCTGTACGTGTGCATCAGTTAGTATGCTCTGAGGGCTTTCCTAGATCATATGTCTTTGACTTTATTCTTTTCCTTTAGGAATTATTACACTGATATCACTCTATATATTCAAACTGCTTTTTGTACTGATGAAAATGAAGTCAGGATATGTTTTTTTTTTTTTTTTTTTTTTTTTGTGTGTGTGTGTGTGTGTGTGTGTGTGTGTGTGTGCTTGAATTATTTTAAAGAAACTGAACTCCAGGGCTAGGAATGTGGCTCCTTGGTAGAGAACTTGCCTAGCATGCACAAAGCCTCACACCTCAACCTGCAAAAGTAGAGCTGATCTGTGAAATCTGAACAAAGAATTTGTTATAGCCATGTAAGCAACTATTTATCCTTCACTAGAAAGATGAACACATTATTCTGTCACTGTAGGAAACCAGATAGGTCTCTCTATTCTCCTGGTTGTTGTAACCAAAATTATATTTCAAGCTTTTCTGTGCTGAGACCTGAGTCTCTAGTTATAACTATGAATAAAGGGTATCCGAAGCCTGCAACTGTATTGTGACCTTTTTTCTTGACAAACTGGGAAATAGTTGAAGAATTGTAAACAAAGAATATTTTCCCATGTGTGTTTCCTACCACTTTGACTACTGGTCAAGAATGAATTCTGGAATGTGCCTGTGCATAAGGGATGCATTAGAGCAGATGTGTGGCCCTAAGTGAGTGATGCTGCTTTACCTGGAGTGTGTCAGTGAGAGGAAATTTGGTGACCTGGAGAAATTCATGAGACAATAACTGGGTATGATGGTGAATTCTCTAAAACGTTTCCTTCTTGTGTCAGTGTGGAGTTGAGTGTACAACGTCTGAATGTTTCTCTTCTTTGTAACTGACGTTCATTATTAGATCCTCATTCTGAGAGCATTGCCCTTGAATGTTAAATTCTCAAAGCTTACTCAGTGTCAATGATTAACAGTCTTACTATTCTGGAAGAGAGAGATAAATTCCTACTAGTTCTTAACATGCACATCTTGTTTTCATTTTTAGGATGTACAAAGTAGACACAAGATTATTGACCATATTCATAGTCTCTACAAATTTATAGCTCATAAACAAAAATTGAATGCTGAAAGAATATTTGATAAGCAAAAGCAGAATCCTTGTAAGAGCTTTTCTTTCATTCCAGCAACACCTTTAAGAACCTTAATGGTTTCAAAGTAAGTAGTTAAATGTTTTCTATTACATGGATCCATTGTACATGACATTACAAACATTTGTTACCACTTTCTATAAGCAAAATGTCATTCCTAACAATGAAGAAATAGCATAGAATGGAGAAACAGAGTAGTGTGCTAGGAAAACCTTAAGGAGGCCATCTAAGTAAAACCTGATGTAATACTGCTGCAGATCTGGAAATTTAGTAATCATCAGATTCCAGGTGTTAAAGAGTTAAGAGCTTTGGGCTGGAGATATCGCTCAGTGGTTAATGGCACTGTCTTTCAAAGCCTGGCCAGCCCAGGATGAATTCTCCAGTACCTATATAAAGCCAAATGCACGAAGTGGTGTATGTTTTGGAGTTTGTTTTTGGTGGCAAGAAACCCTGGTGTAGTCACATACAAACTCTTACCCTCTCTGCTCAAAGAAAAAAATAATTAAATACTTTTTTTTTTTAAGAGCTCATATAGCTACCAATCTTGTTATAATTTTTGTAATATCACTTTTATTTTCCACATTAAGGACAAAATATACTATACACAGACTGTATATAATATATAAAATGCCAAAGCATTAACTTCCATTTTTCCCATAACCACCATGATTTCTTAAATTTCTCCTTCTGGATAAGCTCTTTATGAGACTTTGTGTTAAGTTTTGTGGGCTGTCATAACAAATGACCACAAACTTCATGACATACAACATAGGCTTGGTCTCTCACAGTTCTATACTTCAGGTATTCAAACCAGATGTTGATTATCAGGGCCATGTTTGCTCTGGAGTCTTGAGTGTATAATCCTTCCTTGACACTTTGAGCTCCTGTCATTGATAAATGTCCTTGATTCATGGCCATATCACCACAAGAGAGTCTGCATCTTCTATGGCTGCCTCTTTTCCTTCCTTCTTTTGAGTCTCCTGCACTTGTCCTTAGATTTAGAGTCAGAACAGATAATAGAAGATGATTTTATCTCATGATTCTTTCTTTCTTCTTTTTTTTTTTGTTTGTTTTTTTGAGGTAGAGTCTTGCTGTAGCCCATACTGACTTGGAATTCACTATGTAGTCTCAGGGTGGCCTTGAAGTCAAGGCAATCCACCTATGTCTGCCTCAGAGATTTTATCTCAAAATTATTAATTTACCTATATAAGTAAAATCTCTTTGTATTGTAAGGTATCATTCTCAGATTCAGGAATTAAGTTATTCATAAATCTTTTGGGAACATCATTATTTTACTTGCAGGACTATAGAGGTGATTGTCTTCTGTGACATGTAATATATAACCTGAGTCTTTAAATGAGAGAAAGAGAGTTGAAGGAAAGAGGATAGAAAGGGAAGAATGCTAAATCAGGGGTTTGGTTGGGGTAAACCTGGGGAAATAGATGACATAAGAGGAAAAGTCAAGAAAGCCATTTCAAAACCAGGCCTGCTGTTGGGAAGATAACTTAGAGCATCATCACTTTCAAAATGCAGAAAGTACTTCAAGCCAGAAGATCAAGGTACTCCTAATTTAAGAGTCTGGTTCCTTTCAGTCCTTGAGAATGGTCTCTTGCCTGCATGAGCTGCATTATGTCTACTTTGTCATAATGAGATTTCCCTATTCTAAACAGGAAAGAGTAGCAAGATAGAACTGAATATAGTAGGGATTTCAGTGAGTTGCATGAGCTCTCATTTTCTCCGGGGTGTCTGAGATCATCAACCCAGTAACTCACAAGCAATTTGGAAGGCTAAGGTGCAAAGGGTATATTTGAAAAGAAATGAAAGTGTCATCTTGGAGAAAAAGCCAGCAAAAAAAGGCAATTTCATAGGCCCCTTTTAAGCCTGAAATTGACATGAAAAACCATCCTGGTTCTTTATTTTATAATTATTTTTTTATTTAGTAACATTCATCTGTGTAGGAATTGAAAAGAAGTTTTTATTCTGTTTGGAACCCAAATAGAATTTTCCAGACGTGTTTGATAAGAGGACAAAAGAGTTGGTGCCACTTTCAACCGATAGTATTGATATACCCAAACTAATTAGTCAGGGCAATGGAAACTACATTTTGATGAATGATATTAGCTATAGGACAATAGAGGTTTGAGGTCAAATTCAGATCTCTGAGAGGTAGGGAATTGGCTTAGAGACTTTATTAGGGCAGATGACATGGCTGAATGAGAAGGGATGGTTGGAGATGAAGATCTCAAACTGAAACCTCAGTGGTGACACACCTTGTGATGAAGACAAAGTCTAGTTTGTTACCATGTAAGGAGGATCAGTTCAGGAAGTACAGGAAGACAGGACAGGGATGTGAGCTGACCAGGCTGTTGGCTCTGTGATCACATGGATATTGATGCTATTGAGAAATGTACAAGAGTTTTTTTTTTTTTTTTTTTTTTTTTAAGAGAGAAGGAATCGGATCACAAAAAAACAGGATATTAGGAGTTTGGTAAATGACAAAAAAAAATGACAATTTTGGAGATAAGTAGCATAAGCTTCAAAGAAATTGCATAATTTGAAAGAAATAGTCACTACTTAGCGATAGACAAAATACAGGGCTCCCCCACCTCCTGGAAGAGCATTGTCTGGGAATTCATGTGTTCAGGGATGGCCATATTTTACCTAAACCAAAAGGGTGAAACATTCTTGTAAGAGAATTATTTATGCTCTATTTTATTTTTTTTAACAGACTTAAGCCACATTGGGACTTAAGAAGAGATAACATAAAAGAAATTAAAAATTCTCTGCAAGCTATTAAAATGTTGATGGACACACTTGACATTCCTTATTGAACATAGACATTTTCTTCAGTGTACACATATGAAAATACAGATAATCATGACTATATGTGGGCTTTTTTTAATGTCCAGTATAAATTTTTTAAATCTGACTTTGTATTAAATATGTGAAATGTTGTATTTGTTTAAAACATTCAGTATTTGACTATTAAAAATTATATTTTACATGTTTAATTCTTGTTTTCTCATTTAACAGCTGTATTAATATTGCAGACTAGTGTAAGATGATTACAGTATTATTCTGTATATGCCATCTTAAATGTAATCATGCTCCTAATGGGAAAAAAATAGGCTATTACCCCTGCTTTACTCATAAGTTGAGATATTTTTAAAAGCAAATGTTGAGGCTAGGCAGATATCTTAGTGGGTAAAATTGCTTGCTTATAAAGCCTGCCCATCAGGGTTCCATTCTACAGTACTCAGACAAAGTGTCAAGAGACCCTGGCACATGCAGAAACACAAACACACACACATTAATAAATTTAATTAAAAATTTAAAAAGTAAAATATATTTAATTAAAATATACTGGTGTATCTCACTACCTGTGAGAAGAACACAAAATAAATCCAAGTGCCAACATGTCTTCATGTGCACCCTTCACTGACTAAAGCATCCAGACGTTGAAGTGAGCTTCTCTTGGGAATTTACAAGAGCATATTTGCCACTTTATACATTAAAAGCCCTAACTTTGGATTAACAAGGGTTATAATTTGAAGAGTAAAGAGCAGCATTGCTTGCAAATGACTAGTGTCTGCTTTCATACCACATTTGAAAGTGATTGAATTTTGAAAATACATTTCTATATCTTTGGGTCACTGGTACCAGTATCTATGTCATTTCAGAGCCACAGAGTATGCTTATGGTGACCATGACAAGGTCTACCTTGCCTAAACAACATATAACTTTTAACTTTGAAACAAATTAACAGTAACCAGAAGTGGAGACTATTTATTTAATACCTAAATTAGTTTGGTCATGAGATTTAAACCTAATTAGACTGAATTTTTTTTTACAATTCAGTTAGAATAGGTGTAAGTATAAAGAGTATATTGAAGTTAATGTCAGTTATTATAGTTTTTTGTTTTAAAATTTTACTTTTATTTTTATTTTTTTAATTATACTATAACAGGCTTCAATATTACATCTTTATCCATATATAATTGTATATTGCTTATGTGTGCCCCTCACTACCATGCCTCCTACCTCAGTCACTGGTCCCTGCCTTTTTGCTACATAAACCACCTTTTGCATTCCTACCATGATTCCACATGTATGACATTGCAATATCTGTATCTCTCTCTATATATATATATACACTATATATATATATATGAATATATATGAACATGAATATACATTAATATATATAAATATATACAGATGGATGTATTTTAAATTGAATATGCAGCATTTTGTCTGTTCATCCATGGATGAGCATTTAACCTAATTCAATATTATTGGTTTTGTGAATAGTGTAGCAATAAACATGGATGTGCATGTTTCTCTGTGTTATGCTGTCATAGGTTTTTGCTGGGTATATTTCCAAGACAGAATAGCTGGAATATATGGCGGTTGCATTTTTAGTTTTTGAGGCCCTCATAATAATTTTCATAGTTTCTGCACCTGTTTACTTTTCCAGCAATGTATAAGGGATCCTCTTTCCCTATATCTACCCAGCATTTGCTACTGATTTTTTTTTTTCTCTTGATGATAGCTATTCTTACTAGTAAGATATGAAATCTTATAGTTTAAATTTCATTTTTGCTAGTAAGTACGAATGTTGAACATGTTTAATAATTATTGTCCACTTATATCTCTTTCTAGAATTGTTCAATTAATTTCTCCATTTACTGGTTAAATGATTTGTTTTGCTGGTGGGGATAATGGGTGATTTTATAGATTCTTATTAATCCCTTGTCTGATGTATTGTTATCAATATTTGTCAATCTTGGGATTATTTTCCATGCTATTGGATACTTTTTCTGAAAATCCTTACCTATGTCTCTTTCTTGAAATGTTTGCCATATGTTTCCCTCTACCAATTTCAGAATTTTATATCTTATGTTAATGTCTGTGATCCCACATTGAATGGATTTATGTACAGTATATGAGGGATCTAATTTCATCCTTCAATATTTGTATATTGATTTTCCCAGCCGATTTTGTTTAAAAGGCTCTCTCTCTTTCCTCCAGTGTGTTTTTGACACCTTCATCAAAAATTAGGTAAATATACCTGTTTGGTTTTTTTTTTCTGGACCCTCTACTTTTATTTGATTGGCCTGCATCATGGCTTTGTTGCTAATACCATGCTGTTTGTTATCTTTCTGTAATAGAATTTGAGATTAGCTATTTTGATATCTTCAACGTTTTTATACATGTTCAGGGTTGCTTTAACTATCTGAGACCTTCAACATGGATTTTATTTTTAGTTTGTATAGAATGGTCTTAGAATTTTTATTGATTTTGTTTACTCTGTATTCTCTTTTTGGTAAGATAGTCATTTCACCAGTGCCAGTTATGTTAACCCATGAATATATGAGGTTTTTTCAACTTCTTGTATTGTCTTCATTTTATTTCTTGAGTGTTTTAAAGTTTTTCTAGTAGAGAAGTTTTATCTCCTGGTTAGATTGATTCCTTGAAATTTTATTTTGGGAAGATACCTTGAATGAGATGTTTCTTGATTTATTTCTTGTCAAGATCATAGTTAATACATAGAGAAGCTTGTGATTATTTTGTGCTGATTTTAATCCTTCTTTCCAGAATGTTTATATTAGAACTAGATTTCTAGTAGAACCTGCATAGTCTCTAAAGTATAGATCATCTTGTTGCCCAATAGAAATATTTTTTCCCATACTTTTTCTCTTTCTTTTGCTGGCCTTGATGCTCTTGCAGATTTCAGATTTCAAGTGCTTTGTTGAACAGGAGTAGAGAGGAGAGAGACTGATATATTAGCTCAGTGGTAAAAAAATAAATAAATAAAATAAAAAAATAAAAAAATAAAAAACTTAATCTATAACCCTGCTAATGTGAGTTTTATGCCCAGTACCCACATCAAACTAGAAAAAAAAAAAAAATGCCTTCTTGCCAGAAAAAAATTGTCAAGAAGGCTAAGGAAGAGCAACAAACATCTTGATATTTCTCTGTAACTTCACGTGGGAGCATTGTAACACCTGCTTGTGGACACACACTTTTTAAAAGTAGGGGGAATGGACATACTTCTCTACTCACTGATTTTAGAGGAATGCTTTCAGATTTTCCCCATGTAGTTCAATGTTGGCAATAGGCTTGTAGCATATACAAATTTTATTTTATTGAGGTATTGTCTCTCAATTCCAAGTTTCTTCAAGAATTTTAACATGAAGAAATATTAGGCAAAAAAGAAATATTGAACTTTTTCACAGGCATTTTTCTTCATCTGTTGAGAAAATCATATATTTTATGTCCATAAGTTCATTTAGATGTTTTATTACATGTATTAATTTGTATATGTTGAGCCTCTTTGTTTATCTAGAAGGAAACCAACTGGTTGTGGTGCATGTTCTTAATATGGTCTTGAATTTAGTTTGTGAGATTTTCACACAGATTGTTTGTCTGGGCTCTCAGGGAAGTAGGTCAGTCGGTAGTTTTTCTTATGACCTTACCCAACTTTGGTGGTATAGTAATCCGTGCTAATACTGGCTTCATAAAATGAGTTTGATAGTGTTCCTTCACTTTCTGTCTTCTAGAACCATGTTAGTAACATTGTCTTAAGCTCTGTAAATTGTTTGTAGAGTTTGACAGTGGACCCATTCAGTTCATCCTAAGATTCTGTGTTCCTACAGCAGTATCATCTACAGCAGATGCTTGTTAACATCTGTTTGAGTTGCTTATGGTTACTTAATTTTGGTAGACCCTGTATATCTAAGGATTTATCCAATATTTTCCAGTGTTTTGTAAATAAAGTTTTCAAAAGCATTCCCTAAAGATCCCATGGATCATTTGTTATGGTACACTTTTTAGTACTAATGTGATTAGTTTTATAATACTTTGACTAAGGTTTTTAGAATTTAAGTTTTTTTTTTTTTTTTTTTTTTTTTGAGAGGGAGACAGATAGAGAGATGGGAGTGCCAGCAGCCTCTCAGCTGCTGCGCACGAAATTCTGATGTGTGCGCCCCCTTGTGGTCAAGTGTGGCATTGCACCCTTGCATCACTTTGCATCTGGCTAAATGTGGGACCTGGAGATTGGAACCTCTGGAGATTGGAACTGGCATTCTTAGGCTTAGGAGGCAGGTGCCTTAATAGCTAAGCCATCTCTACAGCCCAAGAATTTGTTTAATTTTTAAAAGAACAAACTCATTTTCATTGGTCAGGGTCTATCTGTTCTTAACTGCCATTTTATGTTTAATTTATAAAATTATTATTGCCAGCATCATTGTATATGTATTTTCTTGACAGATTGTTCCTTTTATTAATATATAAGGGCCTCTTTTTTTTTTTTTTTTTTTTTTTTTTTTTTTTTTTTGTTTTGCGAAGTAGGGTCTCACTCTGGTCCAGGCTGACCTGGAATTAACTATGTAGCTTCAGGTGGCCTTGAACTCTCAGTGATCCTCCTACCTCTGCCTCCTGAGTGCTGGGATTAAAGGTGTGCACCACCACGCCCAGCTAAGGGCCTCTTTTATATTTTACAACTAATTTGGTTTGTAGCCTACTTTGTCAGATATCAGAATAGCTAGTCCAGCTTATTTTTAGCTTCTGTTTGCTTAGTAAGTTGACATCAATGTTTCCCTTAGGTCAGTGAGTATCTTTGTCAGAGAGGTATGGACCGGTGGATCTTGTTTGTCAATTTACGCATCTGGTTTGCATCTTTTTGTTGTTGTTTATTTTATTATTTTTTTATTACAAAAGTTATAGACTTCTATCCTGTCTCCCCTCATCCTACTTTCCCTGTGGGGCTCTCCTTAGTGTGTTGTTGATGTTTATTATTGGATAGTTAACCTCTTTGGCAGTTTCTGGGGGGAATGGTGAGTTTGCTGTACTTCAGGATATTTCTATTCACCCCATAGCTCCTAGAATCTTCCCATCCCCTTTCCTACATGGTCCCTGTTCTGCCAGCTTTGTTAGCAGTCTGGTTTAGTAGAGTTCTCTGTAGCCTCTGGGTTTCTGATTCACTGTATTTTGATTGACCACAGTGTTTGTCTGGAGCTGGCTGTTAGACTAGTAGGGGGAACAGTACTCATGTCACTGCTTCTTCTCTAATTTTTCATGGGCATGGGCTGATGTGGTTGTGGTCTGGGAATTACACACAAGATAAGACAAAATGAACAAGTTCCATAGAAGCAGCCTACAGCTTTTAACTAGAGAGTTGAGATAATTTGCATTCACGGTAATTATTGAGTTTGCTATTGGTAGTTCCTGCAATTTTGTTGGTTGATTCCTTTTAATATTTTTTTTTTATTTGTTTGAGAGATAGAGAAATAGGCAGATAGAGAGAGAACATGGCCTTTGACCACTGCAGATGAACTCTAGATGCTTGTGCCACCTTTTGCATCTGGCTTATATGGATCCTGGTCAATTGAACCTGGGTTCATTTGCAGGCAAATGCATTAACTGCTAAGCACTTTCTCCAGCCCTGTTGATTTTTTTTTTCGTAGTTGATTAGATTATTATTTTCTTTAATGCTCTATTTCCATTAAGATATTGCTTACTATGAATGTTGGATATAATGAGTTATTTTACAGTTCTTTGTTTACTTATTCCTCTGAAGCAATGTATTCCATCTGTTTGAGTTTATTATGGTTACTTAATTTTGGTAGACCCTGTATATCTAAGGATTTATCCAATATTTTCCAGTGTTTTGTAAATAAAGTTTTCAAAGCATTCCCTAAAGATCCCATGGATCATTTGTTATGGTACACTTTTAGTACTAATGTGATTAGTTTTATAATACTTTGACTAAGGTTTTTTTAGAATTTTAAGTTTTTTTTTTTTTTTTTTTTTTTGAGAGGGAGACAGATAGAGAGATGGGAGTGCCAGCAGCCTCTCAGCTGCTGCGCACCGAAAGTCTGATGTGCGCCCCCTTGGTCAAGTGTGGCATTGCCCTTGCATCACTTTGCATCTGGCTAAATGTGGGACCTGGAGATTGGAACCGCTGGAGATTGGAACTGGCATTCTTAGGCTTAGGAGGCAGGTGCCTTAATTGCTAAGCCATCTCTACAGCCCAAGAATTTGTTTAATTTTTAAAAGAACAAACTCATTTTCATTGGTCAGGGTCTATCTGTTCTTAACTGCCATTTTATGTTTAATTTATAAAATTATTATTGCCAGCATCATTGTATATGTATTTTTCTTGACAGATTGTTCCTTTTATTAATATATAGGGCCTCTAGGCCTCTTTTTTTTCTTTTTTTTTTTTTTTTTTTTTTTGTTTTTTTGCAAGTAGGGTCTCACTCCTGGTCCAGGCTGACCTGGAATTAACTATGTAGCTTCAGGTGGCCTTGAACTCTCAGTGATCCTCCTACCTCTGCCTCCTGAGTGCTGGGATTAAAGCGTGCACCACCACGCCCAGCTAAGAAGCCTCTTTTATATTTTACAACTAATTTGGTTTGTAGCCTACTTTGTCAGATATCAGAATAGCTAGTCCAGCTTATTTTTAGCTTCTGTTTGCTTAGTAAGTTGACATCAATGTTTCCCAGGGTCAGTGAGTATCTTTGTCAGAGAGGTATGGACCGGTGGATCTTGTTTGTCAATTTACGCATCTGGTTACATCTTTTGTTGTTGTTTATTTTATTATTTTTTTATTACAAAAGTTATAGACTTCTATCTCGTCTCCCTCATCCTACTTTCCCTGTGGGGCTCTCCATAGTGTGTTGTTGATGTTTATTATTGATAGTTAACCTCTTTGGCAGTTTCTAGGGGAATGGTGAGTTTGCTGTACTTCAGGATATTTCTATTCACCCCATAGCTCTAGAATCTTCCCATCCCCTTTCCTACATGGTCCCTGTTCTGCCAGCTTTGTTAGCAGTCTGGTTTAGTTTAGTTCTCTGTAGCCTCTGGGTTTCTGATTCACTGTATTTTGATTGACCACAGTGTTTGTCTGAGCTGGCTGTTAGACTAGTAGGGGGAACAGTACTCATGTCACTGCTTCTTCTCTAATTTTTCATGGGCATGGGCTGATGTGGTTGTGGTCTGGGAATTACACACAAGATAAGACAAAATGAACAAGTTCCATAGAAGCAGCCTACAGCTTTTAACTAGAGAGTTGAGATAATTTGCATTCACGGTAATTATTGAGTTTGCTATTGGTAATTCCTGCAATTTTGTTGGTTGATTCCTTTAAATTTTTTTTTTTTTATTTGTTTGAGAGATAGAGAAATAGGCAGATAGAGAGAGAACATGGCCTTTGACCACTGCAGATGAACTCTAGATGCTTGTGCCACCTTCTGCATGTGGCTTATATGGATCCTGGTCAATTGCACCTGGGTTCATTTGCAGGCAAATGCATTAACTGCTAAGCACTTTCTCCAGCCCTGTTGATTTTTTTTTTTTTCGTAGTTGATTAGATTATTATTTTCTTTAATGCTCTATTTCCATTAAGATATTGCTTACTATGAATGTTGGATATAATGAGTTATTTTACAGTTCTTTGTTTACTTATTCCTCTGAAGCAATGTATTCTTTTCTTGATCTCACAAGTGCCCAGGTTATTAAAAAAAAAAAAAAAAAGTTCATATAAATGGTTGTTAAAGCTACATAAATATAGAAGAATTAAGTATATATGTGCATCTTAATCCCTCTCATTCTTGTTTTAGTTATACTTGCTTATCCTATTGAGTAAAACACCTGGTAAAATATTTACAATAAAGCAAATACTTCTTGAGCCATACAAGACTCATCAAGTCCTCTTAGGGAGTTTTTATTTTGAAACAACATAGCACTAGGTTGAAATGCTTTTAAAATTCAAGTAGGTCTAGAAAGTTAACAAGAAAATTGGAGCTAAGCATCTTAAGGTTGAATGAGTACAGTTAGTAATTTTATACCCCTGATAGGACAGCTAGGACATTTATGAACATTCTCATTCTTAACACAATTATAGGACAACTGAAGGAGCAACCTGTTACACATTGTATTTATTTCTTGAGACCACATTTATTAGATGAGTATTTCTACTTACCCAGTTGCTCCTAGAATCTTCCCATCCCCTCTCCCACATGGTCCCTGTTCTGACAGCTTTGTTAGCAGTCTGGTGTAGTAGAGTTCTCTGTACTTTGTGATGTGTCCAAATGTCTTCACCAAAGTATTTTATGCATTGGAAGCATATATCATAGTAATTTGGAACCCTGGACAATACCTAACTTGTAAGAAGAAAATGTTAGTTGATTATGCGAACGCACGGGTAGATAAATGGTTTTCATATCCTAGTTTTAAAGATCATTTACAGTTTCTTAACAAATTTTTTTAATGTAACTCTTTCCTATTTATTTTTAAATTAGTGGATAGCTACATTCTCAGTGAAGTTTCTGGTGACCTCAACTTATATGTCTACAAATTTCCTACAATTATCTTAATCAAGTCACTATTGAGTGATACCGTAATATTAGAATACTAGCTTATCTGTCCTGTGCAAGTGAGCATTAGAGATTATAAACAAGGCAGAAGGAAGAGGACTGTGAATTTAAGGGTCCCATTAGCTATATAAGGAGTTCCTGGCCAATCTGGGTACATGAGATCATCACCAAAATAAATAATTAAATAAATGATAAAGATTTATATTATGATCTTTGTCAAAACTGGGACTTTACTTACCCAAATTTCTTTATTTTCATGGTTCCAATTTGGTATTGAGAGAAATTTGCTAACAATATTTATAAATTAAAAAAAAGTTATCAGTCACACTGCATTATAGAAGTCCCTATAGGTGGTGACATCTGTTGCTTTCTTGCCTGTACACTGTTAGTTCTCTTTTGTGAAGGAGCCTTAGCTTACCTCATTCTCTTTACTTGTAACATGATCTCCTCTTAAAACGTTTCAAAACATGTAACCAGGTTCAGGAACCTGAATCATCAAAGTTATCATTCATGAGACACCAACAAATGATTGAGTTTTTGTCAGTTTATTGTGTGTTGTAACATGTCCTTGTTTGTACCCATCTTCTTCAGTCCAGCCCTGATCACTTCATGCCATGAAGAAGCCAGCGTTCATCATTTAGACAAATCCCTTCATTACACAAAATTTAAATTCACAGTTTCCCTAATGTATAACAATTATAGCAATTCTGTATATCTGATCAAGCTGCAGTTAAGCCACAAATATTGTAATTTCATGAATTTGGTGATTAAACTTATTGCTGCTTGCATTAATCTTAAAAGTTGATCTTATTACCTTAAAATGGGGGGAAAAATCAGAAAATACAATTTCCACAACCTTCACCAGAATTTCTTTAAGCAACTTTGCGCTGTAATGTTAAGATCCAAGACTGAGCAGAGTGACAGCTTTTTAAGCAAAACATTCATCATAGAAGTGTAGCAGCTTTTCCTGTATAAGAAGAAACTTTCATTTTCTTCCTGTACTTTGTATGTTTAATATTTCATATAATTGACAGCAGCACTTTTCTGTTTATGCCACTCTTCTGTAACGTTATGAGATCAGTATGCATCATAAAGCCTGACCACATGGTTGGTTCTCAAAAGATTAGAAAAGACTGAATAAATACATGGGTAAATACACCCAAGAATAATGCAACTTCACAGGTAGCAGCATTACATGGGTCTAAGTTATAACAGGAATCTAGAGTCAGAGAAATTGAAGGCAACAGATTCTTAAAAGGAATTACAAACTCAGGAGAAAAAGTAAGATATATGAATAATTTGGTATCTGTAAAATAATTTCCATGTAAGGATTTACTAAAAAAGGAAAAGATGCAAAGGAGAAGGGAGGAAACCTATAAAGTGGCAAAACAGGAATACTAGACTGAACAAATGAAAAATAAATACATACTATTTTTTTGTGGATAGTTTGCCAATTCCTAACAGATTGATTTTGCTATAATATTAATGTGGATTATGTATTCTATCAATTAGTTAGAAAAAATTAATGGAACAGAATTAAAATACTATAACTCAACCATGTTATTATGAAGTTACTTTTTTATTAAATTCTGTATGCATTAGATTTGAATCAGCTTTCTCACTCCCACAAAGTTACTTTCACCTGAATATACACCTTCAAAATATCATATACCTATAAATAAATGAAGTCATTTATCCTGACTTTATTTACAAAAATAAAAATAATATAAATGGCACACAAGACTTATGGACTGATTTTATGCTATATTTTTATGCACTACAATATAAGAATGAGAGCACCTTAATGTTTAAACAAATATTATCAAATAAAGAAAACATCTCTGTTTATAAAAATATTGCTGATACATTCATCCCAAAATGAAGATAGATGAGACAATTTTCAATATTTGTGATCCATGGAAATGCATGTTTTATGTATTTTGTTAGCCTTTCCAAATATATCTGACTTTAAATTTTTAAAAATAATTTAGTTTTCTAAAAAGAGGTATTATTGTTCAATATATATATTGACATTTATTTGAGAAACATTTAATTTTAAGTATGAGCAGCCTAAGAGTAAGAGCAGCCTCTTCCAAGTGGAAGAGGAGATGGTGTACCAGAAACAGGTACTGGCTTGCAAAGCCTGCCAGCCCAGGGTCAATTCCCCAATGCCCATATAAAGCTAGGTGCACAAAGTGGCACATGCATCTGGAGTATCATTGCAGTGGCAAGAGGCCTTGGCATGCCCATTCTCTCCCTCCTTGTCTTTTTCCTTCTCTTTTTCTCTCTCTCCTGCAAATAAACAAAACTCATTTTTTTTTTTTTTTTTTTTTGGTTTTTGGTAGGGTCTCACTCTGGCTCAGGCTGACCTGGAATTCACTATGTAGTCTCAGGGATGACCTCGAACTCTGTGATCCTCCTACACCTCTGCCTCCCGAGTGCTGGGATTAAAGGTGTGCACCACCACGCCCGGCTAAATAAAACATTTTTTTAATAAACGATAAGATTGAGTAAAGTGTGACAATTTCATAAACACCATGAACCCATTTCCTTATAAACCTATTCAAATAAAACAATGACTTAAGTTCTGGGAATTATTATAACAGTAAATAGCAAATGGAACTTTCTATATGCACTGTCTCCTGAAATGGTAGAGGAATAGAGTGTGTCTGTAATGATTCCGTTGTGACACACCTCACCCTCCTCATGTTGGTGTTATGGAAGCTGTAATGCAGATATGTTTGGCCTAGAACACAGAATCCATTTCTTCAGCTTTGTGAAGTCCATGGTAACTGATCAGAAAAGGTTGTACATTTGTATCTCCCCCCTGCCAAATTCATCATGAGTATAAATACAATCTCCTGCATTTAAAGATGATAGTTATGCAGTCCTGTTTTTTTTCCCCCCCTTCATCCTCTGCTATGGGTTGTTTGCTCATTGGTGGGGCCCAGGGATTTTTTTTCAACTTTTTTTTGTGATTATTAAATTATTATATCTATTGAGGTATATTTATTGAGGTAAGTACAGAGCCAAGGAAAGGTACCCATGTGGCTAGAGATACTATGTGGAGGGCCTGAATCACATCAGAAGAGAAGACAGAAAGAGTTCAAGGAGCTCCAGACATTTGGAGAGTACTTGGGGCCTCAGCTGAGCTGATGAGGCCCAGTGAACTAAACCCAGCCCAGGGAAGAACTCACCCATAGCTGAAAGTTCCCAAGTGATGATCAAAAGCTTTTTCAAATTTTTATTGTCAATTTTCATACATGTATATACTGTATTTTTGATCAAGCTACTCCTTTCTTTTCTCTTGCTACCCCCTCCATTTTCCTTACCCTGAGTTTGAACAGAAGTACTCTGCAGGAGTGTAAAATGGTGCACCCAGAAGCTATTGATTATTACAGGACAATCCCACTGCTGGGGTTGGGATACCTTTCAATGATTTGTTGGTCAGGAGGCAACTGAGACCCCCTCAAGCAATAAATAGTATTGCTACCACACTTGGTTTCCTTAAAACCAGATGATAAGTGCCTACTGTGGAAGTATACACCTGTGCTCCTTGCAGGACACTGAGGAATCAGACCTCCTGTCTGCTGGTCCATTGTCTGTCTTATAGTGGTGGAGAGTGTGATGCAGCATGCTGGGAAGAAAAGTCAGCAGTAATGTCGTACCCAACCAGAACTTCTTGGTTGTTGGATTGCTGTAGAACGATTAATTTGAAGGAATCTCAGCTATTGTCACTTGAGTTCATCTTTTCCTCTCTGATGATCTTTTTACTGCCACTGTTCCCATGATTTGTCCTAAAATTCTTGTATGATCAATCTCTTTTTTCCCCCATTATTTTTCTTTGCTTGTCAGTTGTGGATACTTCTAGTCACATGTTCTCTAAGTTCACTGATTCTTCTGTTAGCCATGTTTAGGTTACTTCCTGCACAGATCATATTTACAATATATGTGGAGTTGGAGAAGAAATGGATCAGGACTCTTTTCTTATACCTCTGTTGCAACTCTTGAAATTACTGTCAGTCACAAATCTGAACCATCATTGGGGAAGAAAATTTCACTGTGAATGGAGGTGTGACCATCATTTCTAATTGTCAATAAAGGGGAAAAGTGTGGCATCTTTCCAGCATCTTATGTACTGGAACTATTGTTTTTCCAGGAAAAAAAAATCACTAAAATGAGTATCATTCTAAATTTTCAAAAACTTAAGAAAAAAAGAATTTTGTGTGATCCATGGAAATGCATGTTTTATGTATTTTGTTAGCCTTTCCAAATATATCTGACTTTAAATTTTTAAAAATAATTTAGTTTTCTAAAAAGAGGTATTATTGTTCAATATATATATTGACATTTATTTGAGAAACATTTAATTTTAAGTATGAGCAGCCTGTGTAAATAAAATATTTAACTCAGAAAAAAATAACAAGTGGAAGAGGAGATGGTGTACCAGAAACAGGTACTGGCTTGCAAAGCCTGCCAGCCCAGGGTCAATTCCCCAATGCCCATATAAAGCTAGGTGCACAAAGTGGCACATGCATCTGGAGTATCATTGCAGTGGCAAGAGGCCTTGGCATGCCCATTCTCTCCCTCCTTGTCTTTTTCCTTCTCTTTTCTCTCTCTCCCTGCAAATAAACAAAACTCATTTTTTTTTTTTTTTTTTTTTTTTTTTTTTTTCGAGGTAGGGTCTCACTCTGGCTCAGGCTGACCTGGAATTCACTATGTAGTCTCAGGGTGACCTCGAACTCTCGGCGATCCTCCTACCTCTGCCTCCCGAGTGCTGGGATTAAAGGTGTGCACCACCATGCCCGGCTAAATAAAACATTTTTTTTTTAAATAAATGATAAGATTGAGTAAAAGTGTGACAATTTCATAAACACCATGAACCCATTTCCTTATAAACCTATTCAAATAAAACAATGACTTAAAGTTCTGGGAATTATTATAACAGTAAATAGCAAATGGAACTTTCTATATGCACTGTCTCCTGAAATGGTAGAGGAATAGAGTGTGTCTGTAATGGTTCCGTTGTGACACACCTCACCCTCCTCATGTTGGTGTTATGGAAGCTGTAATGCAGATATGTTTGGCCTAGAACACAGAATCCATTTCTTCAGCTTTGTGAAGTCCATGGTAACTGATCAGAAAAGGTTGTACATTTGTATCTCCCCACTTGCAAATTCATCATGAGTATAAATACAATCTCCTGCATTTAAAGATGATAGTTATGCAGTCCTGTTTTTTTTTCCCCCCCTTCATCCTCTGCTATGGGTTGTTTGCTCATTGGTGGGGCCCAGGGATTTTTTTTCAACTTTTTTTGTAATTATTAAATTATTATATCTATTGAGGTATATTTATTGAGGTAAGTACAGAGCCAAGGAAAGGTACCCATGTGGCTAGAGATACTATGTGGAGGGCCTGAATCACATCAGAAAGAGAAGACAGAAAAGAGTTCAAGGAGCTCCAGACATTTGGAGAGTAGCAGGGCCTCAGCTGAGCTGATGAGGCCCAGTGAACCCAAACCCAGCCCAGGGAAGAACTCACCCATAGCTGAAAGTTCCCAAGTGATGATCAAAGCTTTTTTCAAATTTTTATTGTCAATTTTCATACATGTATATACTGTATTTTGATCACAAGCTACTCCTTTCTTTTCTCTTGCTACCCCCTCCATTTTCCTTACCCTGAGTTTGAACAGAAGTACTCTGCAGGAGTGTAAAATGGTGCACCCAGAAGCTATTGATTATTACAGGACAATCCCACTGCTGGGGTTGGGATACCTTTCAATGATTTGTTGGTCAGGGAGGCAACTGAGACCCCCTCAAGCAATAAATAGTATTGCTACCACACTTGGTTTCCCTTAAAAACCAGATGATAAGTGCCTACTGTGGAAGTATACACCTGTGCTCCTTGCAGGACACTGAGGAATCAGACCTCCTGTCTGCTGGTCCATTGTCTGTCTTATAGTGGTGGAGAGTGTGATGCAGCATGCTGGGGAAGAAAAGTCAGCAGGAATCGTACCCAACCAGAACTTCTTAGGTTATTGGATTGCTGTAGAACATTAATTTGAAGGAATCTCAGCTATTGTCACTTGAGTTCATCTTTTCCTCTCTGGTGATCTTTTTACTGCCACTGTTCCCATGATTTGTCCTAAAATTCTTGTATGATCAATCTCTTTTTTTCCCCCATTATTTTTCTTTGCTTGTCAGTTGTGGATACTTCTAGTCACATGTTCTCTAAGTTCACTGATTCTTCTGTTAGCCATGTTTAGGTTACTTCCTGCACAGATCATATTTACAATATATGTGGAGTTGGAGAAGAAATGGATCAAGGACTCTTTCTTATACCTCTGTTGCAACTCTTGAAATTACTGTCAGTCACAAATCTGAACCATCATTGGGGAAGAAAATTTCACTGTGAATGGAGGTGTGACCATCATTTCCTAATTGTCAATAACAGGGAAAAGTGTGGCATCTTTCAGCATCTTATGTACTGGAACTATTGTTTTTCCAGGAAAAAAAAAATCACTAAAATGAGTATCATTCTAAATTTTCAAAAAACTTAAGAAAAAAAGAATTTTGTTTAAAAATATCCACATCTCTTAAAAATGATCATGCTTGATTTTAATTCTAATATGGCTAATAGTGCTCATTTTATTTTAATTTATTTATTATCAACAGACAGAAAGAGAAAGAGGGAGATAGAAAGACAGAGAGAGAGAGAGAAAATGGGTGTAGCAGGGCCTCTGCCACAGCAAATGAACTCCAGATGTATGTGCCCCCTTGTGCATCTGGCTTACATGGGTCTTAGGAAATTGAGCCTTGAACCAGGGTCCTTAGGCTTCACAGGCAATCAGTTAACCACTAAGCCCTCTCTCCAGCACAATTTTAATATGACTAATATTACAAGTTGACCATCATTCTAAATCCCTGTATTGAGTTGGACTCAAACTCATGGCATCTTTGAGTTATAATTTGCTTTACTCTGTGCAGGTGCAGTGAACAAACAGCCATTTGCAAGACAGAAAGATGACATTGTGATCATAAGACATGACTCACCAGTGTCTTGACATTTACCTTCTGATCCTACAGAACTGTGAAAAATATATTTTGTATGTTTAAGCTATCTAGGCTTGGATACTCTGAAAGCAGACTAAACTGAAAACTGTATTCCTTTAGGTTAATTGAACTTTGAATGTTAAGCAAAGATTTGTTACCATAGCAGTATTAGCTACTTTTCTCATTGTTGTGATCCATGTACCTAACCAAGAAGCAACTTGAGGATGGAAGGATCTATTTGGGCTCATGGTCTGGGGATATAGTACATCTTTGAGGGAAGGCTAATTATACTCATGTTGGAGCACATGGTGGGTGTTTGTGGGCACCTCTGTGGACAAGAAAGCAGTGGGATGAATGTGGGCAATCATTAGTCTATTTTTTTTTTCTTTTACTGTGTGGGTCCCCAGTCCATTAGTGGATTTTCTCTTCTACATCAACATTCTCTGGAAATGCCTTCCTAGACATGTCTGCAAGTATGGCTCATGCATTCTAATACCTGTCAAGTTGACAATAAAATTAACCATCACTGTGAGGTCATGAATGTGTTAGTCAGTTCACGTGAGGACAGCATCCCAAAGTATGCCTACACACCCTGTGACAACTTTTCCGTCAACATTTTGACATGGAGGAAGACAAAATGAACTATACCACAAAACAAAAAAAGGACTACCTTGAAGAGGAGTTTGCTCATATGATGGGGCCAGGGAAGAGGGGCCAATAAAAATAATAAAGGGATGAGGACATGATGAAATTTCTGTATGTTCACATATTATGCTCATCTGTTCATCATAAATGTTCAACATAAAAAAAAAATATGCTAAGTGAAAGAAATCAGAAAAAAAGAACCATCACAATGTCTGATTGCAAAATTTGACATGATATATAGCCAGATTTTTTATCTCCTTTATATATTATTGATGCAATTTTTTATTTTTATTTTTATTTTTTTTTTGGAAAGAGAGAGAGAAAGGGAGAGAAAGACAGAGATGGGCATGCCAGCAGTCTCTCAGCTGCTGCAAACGAAATCCAGATGCATGCGCCCCCTTATGGTCAAGTGCAGCATTGAACCCTTGCCTCACTTTACATCTGGCTAAACGTGGGACCTGGAGATTGGAACCACTGGAGATTGGAACCAGCATTCTTAGGCTTAGGAGGCAGGCGCCTTAACTGCTAAGCCATCTCTCCAGATTCAAGAGACAAAGATGGGTGTTTTGGGTGTCTGAGCTCATTAGGATTTTTTCCAAGGCAGGTACTTTATCTTCTCATTTTCTTAACGATCTATCTTAAGAGCACAATTTAAAATTTTCAACGTATTAATTATTTCTTGCATAGATTCTGTCTTTGATTTGTGTTATGAAACCCATGGTCACCTGGATGTCTTTCCTAGCACTGTTGTGAGATTGCAAAGCAGTAAAACCTGGAATAACAAAACGTGTTCTCAGTCTTAAATCCTAAATCAGATTCACATATGCTATGGAATGTTGGCCAGCTGAGGAGAGGACACCTGGTGTAAATATCTATAAATTTTGTCTTTCTTGTCCTCCTGAAAGCACATTTTCCTTAGAGGAAAAGGTCGACTCCCATGGTCCCACATTTATAAGTCTTAGTATTGATACCAGAAGGCAAAAGAAGAACCAAATCAGGTAGTGGTGATGCCTTCCCTATGAATAGGGTTAGTATTATAAAGGAGAGCTTTAACTCACAGTGCCCTTTAAGGGAAAACATACCTGCTGCCCTATCCACAGAGATGTTCTGGTACTTATCAACCATTTCCAGGAGTTCCTGACTTCTACCCTTTTTAGTCAGTGCTTCATGCCTTAGAGTAATATTATATCACTTTCTTTTAGAGACTTCTGTTAGAATAGATGGAAGTAGTTCTTGTGACTTTGATAGGGTAAATAAATTTGAACATGTTTTTTCTATGTATTTGCCTTAATATGAATTGATAATCCATATCTGATACCACTGTGTTTGTTGAGCTGTCAAATTCTTCTTATATATTTCTTGAAAGTTAATAGCAGTGAAAAGTTTTCATTTCTTCAGTCTTTTTAATAACATTTGTATTTTTAATTTTTCAGCAAAGTGAAATAAATGGCTTGGGGAAAAAGCTGAACTTGGAATAAAAACTACATTTATTTCTGACTTCTACTTAAAAGCAAATTTGCTATACCTAAGGTTTAAAATATAGCTAAATATAGTAAATGTTCTGTATGAGTTGAATTCAAGTAATTTGTCTTGGTTTAATAATTCTAGCCTGGATGATAAATTACAAAAGCACTTTTAAAAGGACAAACATAAAGTGAGAATTTTAAAGTGTTAGGAAAACAAAGAACCACATTTAACATCTACCTAACTTATATTTATACTTGAACTAAAAAAAAAAATACCTAATATGTCAAGAATATACTGTAATTATGTACAGTTTGTATTGGTAGCATCAAAGAAGCTTTATCCCTCATAATATAAGTTATTACTTCTGTTTATAGAAATTATAGGGCAGGTATATATTTAATATTATTTAAATTTCTCTTTACAAGGTAGAATAAAAATAATACTAGCTGAAATTCAAGGAAAGAAAGCAACTGTACTATATTTAAATCCCATATCATAAACATAACACACTAATATTAACAAATAAATTAGGTGAGTGTTCTGGTGCTGCATAAAATTGTTTATTGGTTGTCCTCCCACCTCAGACAGTAGTTGGTTTGTGTTCAGTCTGTTCTGCAGTGTTCAGCTTCACTCTAGGGATGAGCCTTTCTGCTCACTTGAAGTGTGAATGAGCCTAGACGACTTTCCACATGCTACTGTGACCTTCTTTCCAGGTTCCAGATATGCTATTGTTGCAATAAAGTTTGCATTGCTGGCAGAAATCATCCGACCAAGAGCAGCTTGTGTGTGTGTGGGGAGCTTTATTTTGGCTTACAGGCTCAAGGGAAAGCTCCATGATGGCAAGGGAAAGTGATGGCAGGAGCAAAGGGTGGACATCACTACCTCTCCAACATTGCATGGACAATAGCAACAGGAGAGTGTGCCAAATACTGGCAAGGGGAAACTGGCTATAATACCCATAAGCCCACCCTCAACAATCCATTGCCTGCAGGAGGCATTAATTTCCAAATCTCCATCAGCTGGGAACCTAGCATTCAGAAAACCTAAGTTCATGGGGGACGCCTAAATCAAACCACTACATTCTGCTCCTGGCCCCCATAAACTGATAACCATACCTGATGTAACATGCAATGCATTCAGTCCAACTTTAAAAGTTCTCATAATTTTTATCAATCCTAATGATGTTCAAACATTCCCACAGTCTGAGATCTTTTAACTGAGCCATAATACCAAAAATCGCCACCCCCCTCCAAAACCCATGATGGTACAGAGGAAACATTCTCACTGCAAAAGATGGTGTTGGGCATAGAAAAGAAATATTCAACCAATACAAGATTTAAACAGGGCAAACATCAAACTCGGTAGCTCCAAGTCCAACAACTCTAGTCAGTGACAAATCTCCAAGTCCGATAACTCTAAACAGCAATAAGTCTCTGGAGTTCGAATTCCACCCCTCCAGCTAGGCTACTCGCAGTCCTGGAAAACTTCATCCGGGGCTCACAGCTCTCCTTTCGCAGCCATCTCATGATCCTGTCATCTCTATTGGGTCTCCACTGCTACCCACAGTCCATCCTCGTGGCTCCAACAGGTCCCATGCAGGCATCCAGCAAACCTGCGTCACACTGCCCTTGGCCATTTCAAAATTCAAGTCTGTGCTGCAAATTCAATGACTCTCTCTTTCCTGCATTTCTTATACTCCATAATACCAGGTGGGGAGCCAGTGTGTTAATCATGAGGGGAATAAAGAAGACTTTGATGAACAGGACACTCCTTCAGCACTCAGGCCCCCTCAAAAGACTGCCTTCTTTCTGTTGTCCCAATGCAAGTCAGCTGGCCCAATCTCAAAGGTTGTAATCTGCCATACAATTGTAGCTGAATGGGCAGAAGTTTCAGCCCAAAGATGTCATTTCGGTGTCATATCCCTCTGCTCACACCAGTCCATTTCTATGCAATACAACATTGCACAAATTCTCAGGACATGGGCATAACAGCAAGCCTCTGACACAAACTGTGTCTAGCCCAGTCCTGGCATAGCTTTTTCTCACCCTCACAAGCCAAGCCTCACAGTCTTTACTTCTTACTGCATTCAGGTCTTTAAACTCTGACAGAATAGTCCATCAAGCTATTCTTTCTTACAGCACTGCAAAGCATCTCTTGGGCCAAGGTTTCACATTAATTCACATTGCTCTTGAAAATCAGCTCCAAAGGGCCAAAGCCACACAGGCAGGTTTCAAGCAGCAATGACACCACTTCTCAGTACCAACATTACTGTTACAGTCAGGTTCGCACTGTTGGCAGAAATCACCCGACCAAGAGGAGCTGTGTGTGTGTGTGGGGGTATTTTCATTTACAGGCTCTAGGGGAAGCTCCATGATAGCAGGGTAAAACAATGTCAGGAGCAGAGGGTTTAGATCACCTCCTAGGGTGGACAACAGCAACAGAATAGTGTGCCAAACACTGGCAAAGGGACATTGCCTATAATACCCATAAGCCCGCCCCCAACAATACACTGCCTCCAGGAGGCATTAGTTCCCAAATCTCCATCTGCTGGGAACCTAGCATTGAGAACACCTAAGTTTATGAGGGACACCTTAATCAAACCACCACAGCTATCCTCCTTAAAAGGTGCCAGATTTAATAATTTCCTCATTTTCTAGATAGATAGCATATATGTTTTAGAAGTAACCATACACATGTTTATGATTTCCTCAGTATCCTCTGCTCCAGCTCCATAGGCTTGGTGAGTTTCCCTTTGCTTCATGCTCTCATAGTCATGCACACATAACTGTCAAAACAGAAAGAAATCATTTTTAGTAAATACCTACTGAGTATTTTGTCTATTTTGCATTTCACATGTAATAGGAACTTATTTACTTTTAGGAAATTCATACATACTTTAATGAACTACATTTAATTCGATCTAAATGTTGCATTTATTAGCAGGTATGTTCAGAAAAAGTGGTAAAACCATAAATTGAGAGTTCTAATTCAGTTTTTCAGTCTCAAAATTTTAAGGTCTCAAAATATTTTTTAATTATTTTTTATTTGCTTTTTAAAAAATGCCAGGGCCTCCAGCTATCTTAGAATTTTCTCCAGGAATATTTAATTATCTTTTTAAAAAATGCCAAAGCTATTAGAATTTTAGGAATGTTAATATGTTGTTTATTCTAACCTATGATATTACTCTTTAAGTAATTTTACTTCTTGAATTTTGTTTTGTTCCTTTAATTTGTCATTATTTTGACTTCTCTTTCTTAGCCTACATTGGAAGCAGCATGAGACAATTCCAGAAAATTATGAGAGTTTATCATTGAAGTAGACTTACAACATACCCACCATGGTGCAGGGATGTTGTGGAAGAGGTAATAGAAAGATTTTAAGTGGCAAAGGTTGGGACATTGTACCCAGAAGCATCTCCCCCCACACACACCACCAATAACTAACTGCTGCTCTCATAACACATAACTAAGCAATCCCACTGAGAAGGGCCCTCAGTAGAATTGGGGCAGGAAGATGGAAAAAGAAGGTACCAACATATGATGTGTTCATACAAAGTTGGTCTTAATAAAAAATATATCAAAATAAATCAGAATCAGGAAAATATTTATCTTGCAGTTTTGATTTTCAAATAACCTGTTAGGGTACTTGACAACAATATATGATTAAAAGCAATAGTCTTGAGTTCTCTCTTATATTTATGAACTTGCATACAAGACTAAAAAAAAGAGCCATGTAGTAAAATTATTGTTCAAAAGTTATTTTTATTTGTAAATAGATAAGATATTGCTTTCTTGTCTCTAAATGATTTTAATTTATGATAAAATACGTTACAAGGCTAACCAAGGAAACCTGCATCTAAAGCTTGCAGATATTTTGGTCATATGAACTATTTCTGCAAGAATAGAAAATAAAATTAATGTCAAATAATTAGAAAAATATTATATTTTAATCTGTAAATATTCTTACTATATAGTTTTATGCTTGCCAGTACATAATGCTCTATAGTATTTTATAGAAGGCAGTTTTCCAACTTGGCCAGATGATCCTCCCCTGTGTAATCCATACCTGCATACTTCCTTCCCTGAGAATATACCTATGATAGGCTATCACTTCTGTAACTAGGAATTTCTAAGCTTTTGCTTGAGGTTCAGATTAATTTACTTAGTATCAGATGAAAGTGAGGTTAGCCTGTATAAATCTGAGTGAATCCTAATCCTTCTGTAGGACTGGCCCTTTCTGAAGAGAAATACATAGGAAAAATGCTGCTGGTATCCAGGAAAAAGAGTACAGTGAAACTGTAGAGGCATGGCAGAGATGCCCATGTGGTTCTCTGTGTTATGCAGCCATGAGCAAGCTAAATACATATGTAGGGAAAGAAAATATTATCTCACAGCTGCAAGGAGATTAATTTTGTCAGTAAGTGTAGGGATCTTTTTAACAAATTGTTTCCTGTTTGAACTTCTAGAGGAGACACAGTCAGTATTATCTTGGCATAAATCTTGTGAGAAACTGAGCCGATAACCTAGCAGGGTATGTTGGACTTCTAACACAATGAAATCCTGATGTCATAGCTCTCTATCCCTCCCCAGTCCCCTTTATGGTTGTTGTTCTGAGACAGATTCTCACTATTCAGTCCAGCCTGGCTTCAAAATGGCCATCCTCCTGCCTCTATCTCCCTAGTACTGAGGTTTTAGGCATATTGGTTGATGTGTATTTGTTAAGGACATTAAGTTTGTGGTGATTTTTTTCATGCTAATACTCATGCTAAAGTAGTGAACAGAGGATTCTGATTATGGACTCAATGACAAAAAATAAAATTTCCCAAACAAGCTAGCATAAGGAAATCAGGGAAAACATAACAAACAGATTAGGAGGACAGAAAGTACCACCTTTTTAGAGCACCATATTAATGAGGGAAAAATAATTTCAAATTACATTGTTTATCTTTTAAGCCCTACAAGAATGGACTGGAAATTCATAGTTCAAACTGAACCATGACCATTTTAAGCTGTAGAACTTCAAGAATTTTTTTAAACAAATTAACAAAGCATAAAGAATAATTCTGTGACAAGGAGGACATTGAAGCTGGATCCCCTCACATCTACTTTGATGACCACTACTAGGGGATGAAAGAGCTATCTAATTCTCTGGAGAAAAATGATGTTATATGACTTAAACCCAGGTGTTTCCTACTATAAAATTGACCATAGACATTCTCAAACTTAAAAAATAAATTATAATGCACGTCAGTCTTGCTTAAGACAAAACCCAACAAGTAAAATAAAACCAATCTTGAGCTGAAAGATGGCTTAGTGGTTAGGGTGTTTGGCGGCAAAGCCAACGGACCCAGGTTCTATTCCCCAGCACCCACATAAGCCAGCTGCACAAGGTGGTGCAGGCACCTGGAGTTCATTTATAGCAGTTGAATGGCCTGGTTTCCCCATTCTCTTTATCTAACTCTCATAAACAAATAAAATGAAGAAAAATTAGTTAAAAACTTTTTTTTTTTGAGAGAGAGAGAGAGAGAGAGAGAGAGAGAGAGAGAGAGAGAGAGAGAGGTACACAGAGAGAGAATAGGCGCCAGCAGCTTCTCAGCCACTGTGAATGAACTACAGATGCATGTGCCCCCTTGTGGTCAAGTGCAGCATTGCGCCCTTGTGTCACTTTTTGCGTCTGGCTAAACGTGGGTCCTATAGACTGGAACCGGCGTTCTTAGGCTTGGCAGGCAGGTGCCTTAACCACCAAGCCATCTCTCCAGCCCTAAAAACTTTTTAAATTTTTTTATTATTATTTTATTTATTTTTTGGAGAGAGACACAGAGAGAGACAGAGAGGGAGAGGGAGACAGATAGAGATGGGTGCACTAGCAGTCTCTCAGCTGATGTGAACGAAATCCAGATGTGTGCACCCCCTTGTGGTCAAGTGCATCATTGTGGCCATGGAATCATTGTAACAAATTTCTGAAACCAATTACACCCAACTTATTTTAACTGAATAAAAATAACACAAAAAAAGTTACAAACATAAATAAAAATACTAACAAACTACTTTCATAAATGTAAAGGAGAGGTAGAAGGATAGGGAGATGGCTCAGTAGTTAAAAGTGCATTCTTGCAAAGCCTGCCAGCCAGGTTGCTATGGTGTAGAAATTGCCAAAAAGAGAATGATACATATATCCCCTCCAAAGGCCCTGGCTTGTTGCCTAGGTGGCACTATTAGGAACTAATGGAGCCCATATTAGGTAAGGCCTTGTGGGTGGTCCTTAGATCATTGGGTACATAACCACAAAAGTGATAGTGATCTCTGATGCCATGTTCCTTTTCTGTGATTTTTTTTTTTTTTGTCTCCACCTGATGAGGTGAGTTATTTTACTCAACCATGTTCTTGCACCATAATGTATTTCCTTGCCTGAGCAATAAGACTAGTTATCATGTAAAGGACTTTCAAGTCTGTGAGACAAAAAAAAAATCCTGGACATTCATAACTTTGCTAGCTCGCATACTTTTCTTCAGCAATATGAGTGTAACTAACACAACACTGATCAAAAGCAAGCTCAGCTCTGTTTTTATTCATTAGACTGGAAATTTTGAAAACCAATACCAAAAGTTATTAAAATTTTAAGACAAAGGGCATCCATTAAATTTATTTAAGGAAATAAACCTGTAATCAGGTTTTACTATCTGTCTATGATGAACCACTTAGAATCATATGTCATATGTACAATGATCACACTGACAGGAGTTGTAAAAGAGAAAAAATCATTGGGAACAATAAAAATTTCCTTCTATACACATAGGTGTAAATAATGCATAGCATTATGCAATGATACATAAGCATTAAAAGCTGATAGTTGACAAAATACACAATATATTGTGACAATAAATTTCACTTGCAAAACAATACATACCTTAGATTTAATGAGGGAAAACTAGATATAATGCAAAAATAATCATTGTATTTTATGCATATACAGTTAAGATAAATCTCAACTTTATTCCTCTCGAATATTGCAAATATCTTTGATGTTTTTAATGTTATTAATTTCAATTTATTATGCCTCATATTTCTCTTTAGGAGAGACAGACTCAGTCATTTAATTAAAATCATACCTTCAGGAGATTACTCTGCTACTACTATCTCTGGGATCAGTACATATTAATTAACATTTCTATGCCCTGACATCTCGTTTATAGTATAATCAATAGTTATCATAAGTTTTGTATAAAATTTTGTGCTAAGTTTCTCAAAAAGTGACTGATACATAGTAAGTGTTCAGGTACAATTGTTATAATCTTTTTTGTTATTTTAAAATATTAAGACTTTATCTCTACTTTATTGTGCAAATGTTGACTTTCATTCTATTCAAAAGACTGCGTAATCACTCTGTATTTGTGCCTAAAGGAACCTAACTAATCTAGTAACTATGATGGCTGCATAGTCAATGGAAATTAAATAATTCTTAGAAATGAGATGATGTCTAGAACTTATTTTTTAATAAAATATTTTATGACCAAGGAATATTACCTAAAACCCAGAATATTTGTAAAATTTGATAACCTGCTTTCTAGAAGTTCTGTGCAATCATTCCCTGTGACTTTTTTTCTCTGCTGAAGCACAGTTAAAAATGTAGCTGCTATGCACCAGTGATATTCAACAACATTTTAAGTCTTATGTGTGTTGTCTTATCACTTGGTGCTCTATGTAATCTCTTAAGTACTTTTTAGTGCTATCTCTCTTTTTTTTTTTCTTGCAAAGTTTTGTTTGTTGTTGCTGTTGTTTTTGTACAATTCTATCACTTGGTTACAGGTTCCCAGAGTGTGTATATTGGAAATCCTCATAGTTTGATTTAAGACATACTGTGATATTTGAATTTAGTGTAAATTAAAATTTGATGTAAAACTTTGCAGTCCAAAGCGTGATGTTTCATTATTTTTTAGATTTTTCTTCTTTTCTTTCCTTTCACTATGTACATTTCTCTCTCTCTCTCTCTCTCTTTCTTTGTGTGTGTGTGTGTGTGTGTGTGTGTGTAATCAAGCAATTTCTCATTGCTGGGACAAACATCCAACCAGAAGTAGCATATGGGAGGAAAGGGTTTTTTTCAGGCTTACAGATCCCAGGAGAATGCCATAAATGGTGAGTAAACAAGGGGGCACATGCATCTGGATTTCCTTCGCAGCAGCTGAGAGGCTGCTGGCATGCCCATCTCTATCTGTCTTCCTAACCCTTTCTCTCTGTCTCTCACTCTGTCTCTTTCCAAAAAAAAAAACAACAACAACAACAAAAAAAAAAAACACAGATTTCCACTGACCATAGAACCATGTTTATAGAAAGATTAAATGTTGTAGATAAAGAGCCCAAATTACCTCAGGGCACCTTCATTGCCATTTGCCTTTAAAAAAAAAATTGTATTTGACCTAACATTCTCATGATTTCTACGAAAATGGCATTAAACTTGGCAAACTCTAGCCTAATGTTACCATAAAGCTAGAAATGCTCTATAATATAAAAATCTGTAGAAGAGATTTCCCTGCCGAATATCATCGTTAACTTTATTGGTTTTCCTTTTTTCTGTGAATTTAAATGTGCATTTAACCTTTTCCATCATTGGACAGGTCATTCCTGATAAACAGAATACATGGTCTTGTACCATGGTTGACTAAGAATAAAAGAGTTTTTAGTTTTTCAGGGTTGTTATTTTATATCAGCATATCATAAATGAATTACATTTCAATAAAGCTGCTTTTTTGAAAAAGAGAAATTTAGGAACTAAAAATATAGAAAATATGATGAGACAAAAGGACTTGCTAAATTTCTCTATTCGGTGATTTACCTATAAAAATTTCAGATACTTCGGTAGAAATTAAATGTGTTTTAATATTCAAATATAAATAGTGGTGGAGAGATGGCTTAGTAGTTAAGGAGCTTGCCTGCAAAGCCAAAGCACCCAGGTTCCGTTTCCCAGGAACCATATAAGCCAGATGCACAAGGTGGTACATGCACCTGGATTTCATTTGCAGTGGCTGGAGGCCAGGGATTCCCATTGTCTTCCACTCCCTCTCTTTTTCTCAAATAAACAAATAAAAATAAAGTAAAAATAAGAAAAATATAAATGAGAAGAAAACAGAATAGCAAAATATACTATCTGTATAGTTGAAAGATCCAGTAGTTTATGAACTCATGGAATAAAGGTAGAAGAGAAAATCAATTAGTACATGCAAGCACCACTAAGTTTGAAAAAGTGTGCCTATCACTGCTTCTAATGCCTGTGGAATTCACACTTCTGCTATTTCATTCTTCAAAGTAAAGCAGCAACACCAGCAACTCACCAAGCAGCTTTCATGCCTTCACACTCAGATTGGAACTGCTCATTAGCCCCACTCCCTTTTGTGGATTCTAGCTTCTGGGACTGTGCAGTTACTGTACTATCTATTTCTCCAGTGTGGAGACAGCCATTGTTAGGTTATCTACCCTCCATTTATGAATATTTTGTACAGAGATACATGAAATAATAATAGGAAAGTAAGAAACTTATAAGAAGCTTATAAAAATAGAAATAAATGAGATTATAGACACAACAGGTAATAGAATTACATGTCTTTAAGTCAGTACTACAAAATTGCAAGCTACAAAAAGGAAGCTACGTGACATTTTATGGGTCATTTTCCTATTTAATACACATCCATTTTGCACATGTAGCTAGCAATTGAGGCATTTTTAGTCTTTCTCTGCCATGCCCTTCTTTCCTATGATGATTTTTGAACTCTTCTCCACAGTTTTCACTATTCCCTTACATGAATGACTGGGGGAAAATGACTGGCATCTTTCCAAACAATTCATAGTCTAAGCTAGTCAGTAGTAAATAACCTGACATGATGCTCAAACAAGTGCAATAGTGGCACACAGCTATGGTGGGTAACCATCTGCTCTTGGTTTGGCTAACAGATCCACTCAGTGGAATGGAACTCATAGCTGGAAATGGGAAACAAGTCAAAACCATCTACAAAAAATGAGCCCATTCTCCAATATCAAGCTCCCACCAATCATGGGCTATAAGAGGGCTTACACATATAAAATTCTCTCTGAAATACAGTGCTGACCTCTCTCTATGTTGGAGAATTTGCTTCTCTTTTTCAGATGGATGCCAAACCTGAGGGGAGGATCATCCTATTGCACTTCACCAGGGCCCCAGCTGAAACCATAGAGTAATGGGGGAAATGGGCAAGAGCACAGCTTTCTGGGTGAACCTGACACCTGCATAAGGCTGAAGGAGATAAACACAGAGAACACTTAACTCCTACTAAGCCAGAGATATCCAGAAACACAGAGGTTCCCAAGACTTCATCACTGAAGTAGAACTAAAACAAACCCAACATGGCTCAAAGAAATTCATAGAAGAGGGAGCGGAAAGATTGTCAGAGCCACAAGTTGGGTCATTATGCACAGAGACATTGCCTCTTCCCCATACCTGATGGCTATCCCCACAATGCATGACCCACATTCCCCAATAAGGAGGGTTCCTTCAGAGGGGGGAGGACAGGGAGGAAGCTATTGAAGGCACCAACATTATGAGAATAACTAGTAAAATAAATTAAATATAGATATATATTGCTTTTATGATTGAAATAAGAAATTAATAATGAAAGAAAATGACAAAAGTGTCTGCAAATCAAAAGAATCATGTTAATCACTGGCATATTAGGCAGAAAGGATCAAGGTTCGAGGCCACCCTGAGACTACATAGTTAATTCCTCAGTCTGGACCATGAGACCTACAAAAAAAAAATACACATGTTAATCATGCATATTAGAGCAAGGATATACCCAACATATATGCATTGCATATACCCAAAAATGCAAAATTCTGTTTATCAAAGCAAATGAGTACATAGCTGAGAAGAATGAGTAAATTGTAAAAAGATGATAAAAGTAACTTCTTTCTACAAAGTAACATTAAAAATTAAAACTTGGTGAGGAAAGGCATAAAAGTATGTATGTTTCTGTTTATAGTGGTATGCTTCCACAAACAAATATGCAGATATTTGATAAGAAAGAAGAATTTGCAAAACATATGGTAGAAATTTTTGTAATAACAAGTAACATTTATGTAGTGCATATTGTGTCATTACAGGAATATTGATAAATATTGTGAAGAATTTGATCCAAATTAACTTGATTATAAGCTAATTTAGAATGCGTGTATGTATGTATGCATGTGTGTTGATTACACATGCACATATTACAAATTAAGTTTGTGAGTGTGAATATTAGAAATTTTAAATAGAAATAGAAAAGGAATGGTAATTCCAACACATTGAAGAGATATGCAGTATTAAGAATTTGGAGAGGGAGTTTAAGTTGCAATGAAGACATGAGCTTCCATGGGTAAACAGAGTTATCTAGAATTTCATACCACATTGGAGATATGCAAATTAATTCATCTGTTATGTACACTGTTGGAAGCTAAATGAATTATTTGATTTAGAGCAGTGAAATACACAATATATTTGTTCACTCTGTCATTGATGTATGTATGTACATGCATGCCAGGAAGAATAGGTCAGAAACAATGACAGTTGTTTCTATATAATGGGTGATGAAGATTATTAGTGTTTTGTATCAACTGAACGGCATTTGTTTTGAAATTATCAATAGACATTATTCATCTAAAATTTACTTTTAATAAAAGAACAGGAAGAGGCTTAGTGATTTGCATATTACTCAAATTCTCTAAGTCAACTAGAGCCTGAATTTCATATTATATTTGACAAAATAACCATCTTCATAACTGTATAAAATAATGCTCAAAAATGAAAATATAAGTCTTAGTTACATGTAATTTTCAAGTTTGTCAGTTCTATTCAGTTGTAACTCTGTGAAGAAAAATAACTTAGCTAATAAAAAAGAAAGAAAGGAACTGAGCCATTTAATCTTCTTATACAGATAATTGGAAGCTATGACAATTCTTTACACTCTGTGCACCTAGTACTTCTTCTGACCAGGCTTAGACATCCTTGAATTATTTCTGGGAAAATGGAGTTTGTATTATAATAAGGGTCTGTTTTTTGATCAAGATTTCACTATAATTTTACCTTTCAATTTATATTTGGTAAGTTCTGCATTTTATTTATCAGATGCTTGATGTAGTGCAATTCATATTTGGAATATTCACACATGTTTTTGTAGCTTATGTCTACATTATGTTCAGAGTTGAATATTTTAATAATGGAAGCTGTTGGAAAAATGTTCCATTCATGGATTTTAATAATTGAGGATAAAAAATCAAAGTTTTTTAAAAATTAGGCAAAAGTATGGGTATGCATTCTGTTGGAAAATCTCACTTATTAACATATAAAATATAGGTAGTAGTTTGGTATAAAATATATATTTAAAATAAAAATAAAAAAATAAAAATGCTACATACTTTTAAATGCAAAAATGGAGAGAGAACATCTGTTAGTGGAATACTATCTTTGTTCATTCACATTTTAATATGCATATTAAAAGCCAGTATGCATTTTGAAAATGGACTTCATTCTCCAAAACAACAATTGTTAACAATAACTGTTTGTAGCAGAAAGCATGCAAATTTACATAATTTAGAAGGTGAGTTCTATTGTTATACTTTGAGGATGTAAAAATGACTTTTGTTATTTGCCACCAATTTGTGGAGTTAGCAGGAATCTTACAATTGTACTTTCTCCAGTTTTCTTTTAATCTGTCATGGGACAACTGTTTACCTGTTCTGACAATATCAAATTTAAGATTGCTTTCAATGAAACCTAATTCTTGCCCTATTTCTCTTTCATATAAATAGAAACCATGAAGAAGAGTCCACATCCATTCTTTGTTACAGGATTACATGGGCTTAAATATGTTCTTTCTGGCCTTTCTTCAACATAACATTGACGCACAGAATAAAGCCAGAGCCTAAAGCTTTTATCAGCATGTCCAATGACTCATGGTAAGTGGACCAGAACACAATTCCAACATCTGCTAAATTCAGGCCATTCTTATTACTGGAAACTTGGTAGGTAATTTTTCATGATTCAAAGATCCACATGACTTCTTCCATATAATACAGGAAGGCCACATTCATGGGATTTATTTTCTCATTACCTTTGATGTTTTGTCTAACAATGAGGGATTAAATTACAACACTGAAGAAAAGTCAAAATCACATCTAACCTGTAAAGAAATAGGAATATACTTATTTTAATACAAGATATTGAGAACTACCAGTAGGTCTTTGATTTTTCATATATTCCTATACCACATGATTACACACTGTGTGTTCACTTAACACTAAAATTACTAGGCTATTCTCAAATAAAAGTTCTTTCAAGGTGTAGTACTTGAAAATTATGTTGCTTTTTCTGAAGTTTTGTACAAAGAATTTGAAAAGAAAATCCCTAGTGAAGTAGATTTAGGCTGTAAATTAATAGCACCTAAGATGAATAGAAAGATTTTACTATGGTTTTGTGTCTCCTTTTCATTTAGAAACACAACATTGGTTTCAACTCTATTCTCCCTGTTGTAAAGATATGAAGCTTAATTGAGTTAAATAGTAACATATATCCATACCTAAAATGTTAAAATGCATACTAAAGTTAGTGGTCTAGAAAGAATTGAATGATGAGGAAATGTAGGTGTAATTATGACTAGACCAAAAAAAAAAAAAAAAAAAAAAAAGAAAGAAAGACAGAAAAGAAACAATGAAATGCAGTCTAGTCAGTTATTTTTTCATTCTTAGTTAAGATACACTCTTGCCTCTAATTCTGAAGTGCAATGAGTTAGCTTTAACACATTTGTCATTGTTAGAGTAATCTTCCATGAAAAAGGGAATGGAATTTATACTCAATAATTGCATATTATCTAGATATTATTCTAGTTACTTTGTATTCATGTTCACATTTATTTCTCTTAATAGTAGTAAAATGAAGAGATTTAATTCATATTTTATATATGAAAATTCTTTCCAAAATGAAATGAATAGCCCAGGGATGAATAAGTAAGACATATAAAATTTTCTCTCAAATATGAGCATTCACATATTAAAAACATTCTTTCTGAATTTTACTTAAGGACAGTGGAACCTGAATACTTTTAGCTTTAACTTTAGGCAAGTAATCAAAAAGCCATTAAGTTTTATAGAAAAAGAGGGCCAAATGTATTTAGAAAATGAATATGTAATTTTATTTGGTCACCCTAATTGTAGTGTATAAAACAAATGCTTTGGTATTCAGTGTTTTAAATAATTTTATTAAAATATATCTTTCCAAAATGGTATGATATCCAAAATTTACTCCTTATTAAGGATGACATAAATAAAACTTACCTTAACTTGTGCAAGCTTTTGATTTTAGTCACAAGAATTACTCATGCATAGAGCATTGAGCTCATAATAAAGAAGGTTGAAGTATATAGAAGTAAGAATGAAAAGGACATTGAAGAAGAGACATTCAATTTAAGAATGGTCTGAATTTGGCCTTCACTTGGTCATGACTATTTCTGGGATCTTTACAATGTTCTGGATCCATGAAGAGATGTGTAGGTGTGAAAGAAAATAATGATAAAATGCATCCAGTTCATGAAATGGCAAAAATATAGGAAACTGAACTTCTAGGTTAATAAATGAAGTGGGAGAAAGGAAAGAAAAATGAGAGAAATCCTTCCAGTGAAATTTATAAACATTGTTAAATATGAAGCTATCTGTAAATTAGAATTATGATTAAAATTTAAGACTATAGTGGTTTAAATAAGGTGTCCCTCACAAACACTTGTGTTCTGTATCTTGGTCTCCAACTAATGCAACTTGGGAGGTGGAGTCTTGGAGTGTGTGTGTTGGGAGCTGGCTGAAGGGTGTTATATCCTGTTCCTCTTTGCCAGAGATGGGCTTACTCTACTGTTATTGTTTTCCACCTGCTGTGGCATAGGTGTTGTCAAGTCTTTGCTCATGTCTTGCATTCCCCTGCCAGCATGAAGAATCCCTTTGAGATTGCCAGCAAAAATGAAAACTTTTCTCCTTTCAGCTATTTTTGTTCAGGTGCTTTATCCTAGCAACAAGAAGATCAGTACAACACATAACAAACTAATCAATAAAAAAATGTTTAATTAAAAAAAATAATGTGGTGCAAATATCTGGCTTTTATTTGTAGTGACAAGAGATTCTGACAAGTATACTCCCTCACACACAAATGTGCAAGCAGATACTTTTTTTTTTTTTAAAGAAAGGTTTTGATGCAAATAGATAAATTTTAAAAAAGAAAGGTTATGATTATTGAAATTAAAACATCAATTCATAGACAGGAACATTTCTTTATAATAAAAAGACTTAAATATGAAATGTTCAGCTGATTAACACTATCTAATAATCAAATTTATATTCAGAAATTGGAAAGTAGAAATCAAAATTTTAAAATATGAGTATGAAATGTTCACTTCTAGGAGCTTAGATGAAGAATATCCCCTCTTTTTCTCTTTCCTGGAGAATAAACAATGGTCTTGTATGTACTAGGCCTATAGCTCACTTTTTGCAATTAAAAGAAACTCACAGGACTTTTTAGGTGTTATTATAGAATAATATATAAAACTTGACATATGTGTGTATACATTTATAAATATATACATTTTTATATATAAATAATAACAAAACCTTTGGTTTTATGTGTGTATGTGACAGAGAGAGAGATTTGTCAGAAACCCAAAGTGTTTTCTGAAATTGGTAATACATGACAAATAAAGTAAATCTCATAAATTTTCAGATTAACTGAAACAGATTCCTCTGCTCATTATAGACACCAATATTTTGTTGTTGTTAAGAGAATGCAAGTAAGGGGTGTGTAAGAATTTGCAGGAGAGAAAGAAGGCGGAGAGGAAGGCAGAGAAGAAAAGAAAAAGGTGAAGGGATAAAAAAAGGAAAGTCAAGTATATTTTAAATATTTCAGCACTGGAGAACAGAGAGCACAGTATGGATTTTCCCTAAGAAACGGTAAATAAATATTGAGAACAATAATCCTTTGGCTTCAACTGGAAAGAAATATCCATAGCTTGGACCACACGGGCATGCTAGGCAATGCCTAGCACTCTTGTTTACATGGGGTAATAGTGTTATAGTTCAGAAGTCTGGTATGCCTGAAGTAAAGAGAAGAGTCCTGAATGGGGATAAGGGCTTTTCAGAAACATACTTGTAAGTGTTCAGGGAATCCCATGTCTGCCTGATAATGAAACATGCACATGCATCATAAAACTACCAGTGTACGAATGACATGCCAGTATGCTGAAGAATGCAGTTTCCTGTGTGTCCAGAGCATTGGAAGATATCCATGTATTGGCTAATTAGAGAGTAATATCCTCACTGGTCACTCGGGGCTTTCGATAGGGTCATCAGAAGGATGTCTTAGTGGTGAGAATAAAGGAGTCCTAGCAGTAATCTTCACAGTGCTGCCTTCAGCCTAATGTTGTCCTTTTTGAAGGCTGAGGGACCTTAACTGCTGAGCAATCTTTGCAGCCCATGGATAGGTTTTGAGCACAGAACTTGGAGAGTCAGCTGTGGTGGTTTCCTGCAAAGCTTAACAATCCTAGTTCAATTCCCCAGTACCAACATATAGCCAGATACATAAATTGGCACATGCAGGTGGAGTTCATTTGCAGTGGTGGAGGCTCTGGTGCACCCAGTCTGTCTGTCTCTCTGTCTTCTATCTCTCTGTTTGCAAATAAATAAATAAATAAATAAATAAATAAATAAATAAAATTTTAAAAAGCACAAAGTTGCTGGAAGCCATCTTCTTAAACCCAGCCCAATATTTTATAAAGAAAAAAAGCATGATATGTTAATTTGATAAGTAAAATCCATAAATAATTTATTGAATAATTCATCTATCAATAGATATAATTTTGTACCTACCCTTTCTATATATTTTTGTTTATTTTTGTTTATTTTATTTGAGAGTGACAGGCAGACAGAGAAAGAGGCAGAGAGAGAGAGAGAGTGAATGGGCATGCCAGGACCTCCAGCCACTGCAAATGAACTATAAATGCATGCACCACCTTGTGCATCTGGCTTACGTAGGTCCTGGGGAATCAAGCCTTGAACCAGGGTCCTTAGGCTTCACAGGCAAACACATAACCACTAAACCATCTCTCCAGGCCCTAAAATATATTATTTTAATAATTATCAAATTTTGAGTACTTGCTCTTATGAAATTGTGTTTTTGAGACAGGGTCTCATGAGGCACAACCCTTACCTCAAAATCTATG